>JASTWL010000883.1:0-69088 GCA_035220575.1 Temnothorax rugatulus | reverse complement strand
CTGTCTAGCACCATGATTCACGCCGTGCAAATTATCCGCACGACGTGCACGCATCGTGAGCCCACTTTGCGGGCATTTTGTTATCTGGGTACCTACTATTTTTAATTATTTGTTTCAGAGGTATAACATTAAAAATAACACATACAATATGTCACAAGAGATAGAAATAGAAAACGAAATAATAGCGATTGCTGCAGATCTGTCGTCCAGCTCTACTAATACCAGTTCAAGTTCAAATATTTTCGACGACAGCATTAGTGAGATAATGAACTCCACTAACGAATCTGGTGCATCTTCTTCAAGCGAAGAAGCTGGAGATGATATACTGTTTCCATTATATCAACTTCTTATACAGGGAAGGAGACCGTAGCAAAGTTCAAGGCTTCCTCGACACTGTCCACTTATATAGTGATACTGTATTTAAGGAGCACTTTAGATTACAGCGACGTACAGCATATCTTCAAATAGGTATATCGAATATTATTGCGTATTGACGTAGAACTACGTCTTTGTCGACAGTAAGGAGGGTATAAGGAGTTGTAAGGGGATGTAAGGGGGGGTATAAGGGGCGGAAATCCAGGCACAGCCTGCAACGAATGCAACGAAAACATGTCACACTTGAACGTTTGTATCTTCGAAACTATTAATCGTAGAATAATAAATAACATCTCATTTTAAAGCTTAAGAAGTCCCATTTATGATAAAACAAGTCGGAACCTTCTACTTCTTACCTCTTCGATGCAGTAGCGTTAGAAAGTTTAGCTAAATTTCTTGTCGATGCAACGAAACATGTCACACTTTGAACGTTTAGATCTTCGAAACTAATAATCGTAGAACAATAATTAACATCTCATTTTAAGCTTAGAAGTCTCATTTATGATAAAACAAGTCGGAACCCTCCACTTCTTACCTCTTCGATACAGTAGCGTTAGAAAGTTTAGCTAAATTTCTTGTCGATACAACAAAAAGAACGGGCACAGTAACAACTGTGCCACAAGCAACAACGTAGAACTACGTGTCAACTGTCACTATTTCATGTTAAAGTATTCAGCGAAGGAAAGTAGACGTAGGCTACGTCAACTGTCTTTGGCTGAATAATAGTGACTGTCTTTGGCTGAATAATAGTGACAGTTGACGTCCCGTCCGCTGCCGGGAAGGATCCCGAAAATTGCGCGAACGAAGGGCCGTTGAGCGCCCTGCGAAAAGCCGTGATTAACGGCCCTGCGCGGGACACACCGCGAGCCTGCGAGCTCATCCCCTATTGGTCCGCGCGATGGCGTCGCGGGGCCGCGTACGCCCGGGTGGGGTGCGCTATCGATTCCGCCATCGAGCGGAATTCGGGAGCATTCTTGAATCGTTTCTCGATAGCCGACGCACGTAAAACCGTGAGATCGCTGCACTCTGCCTTTCGCACTCGAGTCGCATTTCGGAGCGTTGTGAGACTCCTGGCCGCTACCTTCCGACCCTTGGGACGACGGCGAGGACCCGCAGGAGGGATCGACCTACGGTGAGGTTGCCTCGCGTAACAATCATCATGTGAAGCCACGACACCGCTCCCGGGGCGCGCTCTCGCTCGGGATTATCCGCGATAATTAGCGTATTCGCCGATAAGGCGTATTTGGCGATCGACAGCGAAAGCGAGGGGCACCGGAATGGTCTCGTGGCCGCGGAATCGCGATCGCGATAAATACCTCTGGAGATCTCGACCGAAAATGTAGCGAATTAAGACATCACGTGCCCGTCTGAAGCTATTCGCGCCGTTCGCGTCAGCTTGTTCTTGTGTGTTCCACGAGTACTCGCGTCAGGATCTAATTTGCGTTCAGACACTTGCGTTTAGAGATTAGTTGCGTCACTCCTTTATTACGTTCCGTTATTTCTCGCGGTAATTCCGTACTTTCCCTCGCGTCGTTGTGGCCTTTCGCGTTATGTCGAGCGCCTCATTCTTGGCGTAAGGATATCGCGGACGATATCATGTGTTGCGTTCGTTCCTTTTGCGCTGGGACGCATTCACGCCGCTGTCTCTATTCGCGTTGAGATAAGGCGATTATTGCGTTCGTCTGAGATTCATACTCGCGCTGGATTTACGATTATTTGGCGGCAGAATTCCTACACGGTTTTGGGCGTTGCGTACACGCGCTCCGAGCGTGACGCACCCCATTTTGCGAAGTTTACGTCCGTCTTGCTTTCTAGCGGTCTGATTATTTCGCGTGCACTCCGATAATTATATTATTCCGATTATTATATTATTCGCGAACTAAGTTGTCTATTATTAATTTTTCGTTCGATAATCGCGCCTTTTCGCGCGTTCACTGTACGGTAACGTAGTTTCATTTACTTCTGGCGTCCGCGCAATCCACGTTTTTGGTTGCTTCAAGTCTGACGCCCGCGTTATCAATTATTTTCACAGTTTCGGTGATCAAGGAAAGCCGAAAGAGGCACTTATTATTTCACCCGATGTTACTCTTCAATAAATGTTATTCTTTTTTGTTTAACGATCTGAGTTCGTGATTTGCGTCACCCCGCCGAATATTGCGCTGCCCTTCATCACCCCGCCCCGCCACTAGGTCGAGCTAGCCATTCCCCCGCACCCCGCCACCTTTCGTCTCGCGTCTCGTTTTGGTTTTTCGCGATCTCGCGGACGCGAATCTACGCGTCTGGCGCCCAGCATTAAAATCGTTTCGCGGAGTGTCGGAGGTGCGAGAGAATTACCGGAGAGGCCTATCATCCCGCTCTCCTTTATCCTTTTAATCCGGCACACGCCCCGGACCGCTCCGGGAGTGCAAAAAGCCGTGACAATAATATAAACATATATATATATATTATATATATATATATATATGGGGCATTCTCCGCGTGTCGGAGTCCCCCCTGCCCACTTCAATTTTTGACATATATTCAACCAACCAGGGCTTAAAATTTTCGTTGAAGAGTCTACTTTTAATGCCATGTGGCCCTTTGTGAAAATTCAAATGGCTGAACTGATGCAGCGCCGAGAATGAAGAAAGTAAAAAAAATTAATTGTATATCTCTTAAAAAATGCAGAAATTTCACTTGATTCGGATGAAAATCGGTCCTAGGGGTTTTCGAGGTCGTTATTCCGAATCTGAAGTCGAAATTTGGAAATTCAAAATGGCGGATTAAATATGGCCGCCCGTAATGCAGAAATGTCACTTAATTCACGTGAAAAAAACTGTCGCTTCAGTAGCGCCAAAAGCTGTCGCTGTAACACCGATAGGATGATTAGAACAGTTTTACGGTATATTTTTAAGATCTAGATATTACATTCGTATTAGAGACCTTCAAAAAGTCCCTAACAATAATTTTACATTGGTTGTTATAACTATTATTACGATTTTTCCTTGAAGTAATGGATAGTTTAGTTAGTTAATAATAACATGATTTTATGGTACCTTCTTTCAAAAATACGTGTTCGTAGCTATAAATTCGTATTCAACGACTGAAGAACCACCGGAAAAGCAATTCTGTAAAAGTATGTACGGCTTCATCGCCTCCTTTCGTGTTATTATTAACTAACTAAACTATCCATTACTTCAAGGAAAATCGTAATAATAGTTATAACACCAATGTAAAATTATTGTTAGGGACTTTTGAAGGTCTCTAAATACGAATGTAATATCTAGATCTTAAAAATAATACCGTAAAACTGTTCTAATCATCCTATCGGTGTTACAGCGACAGCTTTTGGCGCTACTGAAGCGACAGTTTTTTTCACGTGAATCAAGTGACATTTCTGCATTTCGGTCAGCCATATTGGATCCACCATCTTGAATTTCCGAATTTCGACTTCACATTCGGAATCAGCGACCTCGAAAACCCCCTAGTACCGAGTTTCATCCGAATCAAGTGACATTTAATTCTGCATTACGGGCGGCCATATTTAATCCGCCATTTTGAATTTCCAAATTTCGACTTCAGATTCGGAATCTACGACCTCGAAAACCCCCTAGTACCGAATTTCATCCGAATCAAGTGACATTTCTGCATTACGGGCGGCCATATTTAATCCGCCATTTTGAATTTCCAAATTTCGACTTCAGATTCGGAATCAACGACCTCGAAAACCCCCTAGTACCGAGTTTCATCCGAATCAAGTGACATTTCTGCATTACGGGCGGCCATATTTAATCCGCCATTTTGAATTTCCAAATTTCGACTTCAGATTCGGAATCAACGACCTCGAAAACCCCCTAGTACCGAGTTTCATCCGAATCAAGTGACATTTCTGCATTTTTTTAGAAGATATACAATTAATTTTTTTTTTACTTTCTTCATTCTCGGCGCTGCATCAGTCCGCCATTTTGAATTTTCACAAAAGGCCATATGGCATTAAAAAGTAGACACTTCAATGAAAATTTTAAGCCCTGGTTGGTTGAATTATGTCAAAAATTGAAGTGGGCAGGAGGGGACTCCGACACGCGGAGAATGCCCCATATATATATTTTTTTTTTGCAAATCTGTGAGGAGTAAATTATTTTCTATGTCAGCTCCAAAATTTGTCTCAATAAATTAGCTGTAATAATTTTTTTTCTTTTTTATCCATTTCTAATATGCTACATTATTTGCGCAAAACAACCTTTATTAAGCAAATCTCTGAAGCAGCCAGGAAACGAATCTCATGAGTATAATAAATAAAATAGAAATAATTTACCATTCTTGTTAGGCTTTTTAGGTGGAGTAGTATGTTTCAATTGAGAGGTATACGGCTCTTGTTCCACATTAGTATCATCATCTACGTTCATGCTACTACAATCAATTTTATTGGAAGTTTCTTCATTATCATCGCTTAAGGGGATCCTGGAGCGACGGCCGAACTCCGACGAAAAAACGCCCTCATCTAAACGGAACTAAAAATCGATTGGTAATACCGACCGATTTTTAGTTCCGATGCTTACCTCCGTTTCCTGCATTATCAACCATGGACATAACATGTGTTCAAAAAGTAAGCATATATGTACATTGCATTCATGCAATGTAATAATCATGTTCGCTATGTCTAATATATACTATGTTTACGCGAGCGTTACTTCTGTAGTAACTTACGATAATTCTTTCACGTAAACGCATTTTCCTTCGCGTAAATGGGATTTTGTAGTAACTTACGAATTTACTGCGTAAACGAGTGATATATATCGTAAGTTACTACAGAAGTAGTGCTCGCGTAAACGTAGTAATAATATAGCAATATAATATATTGCTATAAATAAAAGTGCGTATATTATTATGTATACACAAACACACATATACTTACACATATAGTGTAATAATTATTACGCGTGAGTATATATACTACATATACATAATATGTATATGCACATATGCATGTTTATGTCGTTTATATATACATACTCTTTGAGCTATTGTTTATAACACTTTTACCATTATTGTGGTCAAGTCGATTTGCACTGTAAAGGCTGGTCTACAATACATATGGAGTAAGCGTGGAGTAAGGAGTAAGAGTATAAGCGAATGAGTAAACTAGCTTTATTTCATAATAGTGTGTTGTAATAATGCGATTTCGAGCCCGAGTCCCTCAGCATGCCCCCTCTCACCTCACCTCCCCTTTTACGCACACGGAGACCCCCGCTGTCTAGCTGTATCAAACGGCTAATATACGATGCGTGATCGGCGTTTGTCGTGCGAGCGAGAGGGAATGTCATTCCTTCCTTCTCGCTCAATTCAGGTGACGCGATCGTGACTGCTCTGGCTGCTCATGCTTTCGGCGTGTGAATCGGCAACGCTGTGGCGGCGGACGGCGAGCGCGTGCCGGGGCATTTTTCGCGCGACTCCAGATTTTCAGATTTCACACTTTCACTATACTGTAAAGAATATGAAATAAATTTTTCTAAAAAGATATTTCAGTCATGTTATTACTTGAAATAAGAAATATAATACACAACAATTTTTTGTTGTAAAATTTTATATAAAAAATGATAAATTATATATAAAAATGATATATATACGTAATATATTTTATATAATTATATTTTATCTTTCGAAATATAAAACTTATATTTCTCACACACAATAATAAAAACAATAATAATATAATCAAATTAAATTTTAATTGAAGTATTTAGATTGAAAACCAATATATATATATATATAATACATAACTTTTTATAAATGCAAGTCTAATTAAAAATTTCTAAAACTAATAAGGACAAATTTTTATATATTTTATTTCTTACTTCAGTAATGAAAACATGACTGAAATACTTTAGTAGTAAAATTTATTTGTTAGTCTTTATAGTATAGTGAAACAGTAAAGTCCGAATATTTGGAGTCGCACGAAATATCCTAATCGCCCTGGCACGCGCTCGTCGCTATCCCGGCGATTCATATGCCGAGATCATTATCAGCCTTGCTTCTCGACAGCATCAGCTGATTTAGGCTGCGGTCCGTTTCACGCATGATATATGCGCGCATTAGCTATAGTTCACGTTATGGCTCGTCTACAATAGCCGCAACAGTATGCAGTAAGACGTAAGCAGTAAACTGTTGACTAATGAGATTTTTACAATTCAAGAATAATCGACTGTGGTTGGTCAATAGCTTACTGCTCACGTTTTACTGCATATTTTTACGGCTATTGTAGACGAGCCATTACTTAGGTACTCTTACTTCTTACTCCACGCTTACTCCATGTATTGTAGACCACGACTAAAAGTTTTTCAGACAATAGATCAAAGAATATGTATATATAAACGACACATGCATATGTGCATACACTATGTATATGTAGTATTTACTCACACGTAATAATTATTATACACTATGTGTGAGTATATGTGTGTTCGTATATACATAACAATACGCACTGTATTATTTATAGCAATATATTATATTGCTATATATATTGCTGTATTATATTTGGATATGGGAAACATGATTATTACATTGCATGAATGCAATATTCATAAATGTTATTTTTTATCACTTTTTTCTCGTTTACTTACTATTTTATTGAGTTCATCATGGATATGAATATTATTGTGAGTCAATGATATACACAAATTTGGATACGACGTACTGTTTATATATTTGTAATAAAAATTGAAATATATAACAGTACATATTGAAAGTATACATTTTGTGTACTAAGAGAATAATACAAAATTTTGTATTGTGAATATAGAATGGGCCCCTCCAACGCCCATTCCCGTGAAACGCAACCATATATATTCCTTTCGTTTCTCCGACAATATACCCAATCGACACAAAGCATTAGTTACATTGCATCTATGTTTGCACATTCAACAATAAAAATGTAATATAACACACGTTGTTTTATGCTCTGTGTCGACTGGGTAAATACTATGATAGTATAAGTAATATACTTCTTATACTATCATTTATTAATTCTATTTGATAATATAATTATGATAACCAGTACCGTCGGATCAGACGCTTCTGACTTTTTTTTACAATCAGTACCGTCCGAATAGACGCCTCAGGCATTTAGTTTGCCAGTATCGTTACACATCAGACGCTTTCGATCAGTACCGTCCGAATAGACGCCTCTGGCAGTTTTATTTGCCAGTACCGTGAGATCAGACGCTTCTGATTTTTTTTACAATCAGTACCATCTGATTACACGCCTCAGGCATTTAGTTCGCCAGCACCGTCAGGTCAGACGCTTCTGATATTTTTTACAATCAGTACCGTCCGAATAGACACCTCTGGTAGTTTTATTTGCCAGTAGTGTCAAATGAGACGCTTCTGATTTGTTTGACAATTAGTACTGCCCGAATAGACGTTTCTCGCAGTTAGTACGTATGTCAGAAACATTTTATTCGTTGAGGCATGTTTCATCTCAATAGTGTTTTTTTATTATCACAATGTTACAATTTTCTATAATTATTATTTTCAATAAATTATAAATTTTTATCCTTGTGGAAAAGGTAGCAGTTTATTGCCCTTTATAATTTTCATAAAGTGTTGTCTCATGCACTTTACGTTCTTTGAATATTTTTCATTACAAGGATCGTCTCCTAAAGCTACAGTTGTGGCGAAAGCTGCGGCATAAATTCCACAACATGTTCCGTCAGGTTGTGCTTGAACTTTTTCAAAAATAATATCATTTTGGCTTATCTTCGGATATCGAAGTTGTATATAATTTTTTTCTTTGGCTACTAATTTATCGTACGTACTGCCAGGTAAACTGTCATATACGTGAAGTTTTGTGCCATCAAAAAATATACACCGCCAATGATCGCTACAGTTCCCTCCAATTATCTGCAGGCTTTTATCGCTGCAACTTGCTTCTATTACATGAGGAAACTCTAAATATTGAACACTTTGCGTTTCAAAATGAGTTGTTTCTCTTACAACGCGCAAGAATCGATCTAACGATTCGTCGCTTAGTTTGCTGTGTATAGGCAAGACATTATTTTGCACCAATTCGACGGAAGCAATAGTCTCATCAAGAACTTTTTTGTGTCTTGCCTTATCATCTTCAGTTAGATCTCCCTTATTGCTTATGCCAACAATAATGCAATCATCATCTTGCTCCATATTTTGAATGAACTGTAACAGTTGGACTTGCTGCTTCCTGTCGACGAAATGTCATATTCTTCTGTCATGACATTATCGCTTTTTACTTCGTTTTGCCGAATACTTTTTCGACCATTTATTTTTTTTGCTGCTTCTTTCTTCGCTTCTATAATATATTTAGGATCTCTAATTGGCATATGCCTATTATGCCGACTATCCAAGATCTCCAAAAGCATACATTCGTTATAGAAACGTATCAGCTTAGGTAGCATTTCAGTCTTCCAAAAAGCTTTGTCTATATTTTCATGCACTATTTTCATGCTTTTTGGTGTCCATATGGCAAAAATGCAATATTCTCGTTGCGATATATTCAATTGTCCTTGTATCTGATAAAAGAATCGATGGTTTCGATTATTTTATCTAGGATTTTTTTTATCAAAAATGCCTTTCAAGGGAGCCAAAGTCTGTAGGCTTCTTCTGCTGTTAAATGTTCAGCTGACAAAGGACATTTAATTTCTACCAGACCATTTTCATCTATTAGTCCATCTGGAGAAGCACCCAAAAATGGATTTTCATAATCAATAAATAATCCGCAAGGTTTTATATCTTTGTTCAGTTTTGCGGATAACTCTTTCCTCGCTGATTCTTCTCGATCGCGGCCATATTTCATAGCAGCAGTATCAACGGCCATAGGGTATAAAATATTTTTTACCATTGTCGAGCAAGATGTTGTCGGTCTCATACGACATACTATTCCAAAATTAGATGCTGTCAACATTTCACGTCTTAGTGATAACCATAACTCAGATTCACCTTGATCTGTTGTATCTCGTTCTATCTGTTTCCATTGTTTTGCATTTCTAACAACTTCTCCATATGATTTTGCCGAAGTTGTTCCAATACATCATCAGGAAGATCTGGTTTTTGTGATTGTGGGCCATAATAGCGATCTGTTCCTACTTCTCGTTTAATTTTCCTTTGCCTTCCATCTATTGCTCGAGATTCTTTGGTTCTCGCCACTTTTATTTGTCGTCGCGTCTCCAGTTTCTCGACAACAGCAGGAACACTTTTACTCATGCCTTGATGCACTTCTGTAAGAACTTGCTGCGTATTATGTTGCAGAACTGCTGCAGTAACTCTAGCATTATAGGAACCTCGTTTTCCAAAATTAATACGTTTTCCGCCAATTGCTTTGCAGATTATCGAATTAAACGCTTCTGCTGGATTATTGGTGTATTTTAACACCAAGCTTCCGGAATGAGCGCTCAAATATCTAAGAGCACTCTCTATTGGCTCATAAAGACCGTGGAATTTCAGATCAGGTACATAATTTTTTTTCGTTTCATGGTCATCTTCACAATTTCGACCACGTTCCCTACATCTCTTGTGTTCACCAAAAATGTAGCTAGCAATACTTAATACATCTTTCCTTAATTTCATAGCCTTTATATGCTGGGGTTCATTTTCTTCCCCTCGCAAATCAGATGCCAGTTTATTTCTCTTCGTATTTTTAAAATGTTTCGTTCGACAACATTTCGTGCTTGGATGAAACCGCGCTTTCTTTTTCGCTGAGTCGTTTCAGCCACGGCCCTCAATTTTTTGCAAAGATTACGAAGCAGATGATTGGTGCATTCTATTTTTTTTACTGTTACCATCTGTTCGCGGTATGGATTGTTGTTGAGAATTGCTTGATATACATTACTGTCACCATCAGCGATAACATTTTTATATATCAATCCGTGCATTTCGAGGCTAGTTCTAAAGCCTTCTACAATGGCATCGCTCTCCATCTTTGTGGAGCTTGCATTGCGATCAAAATTTTTATAGCATTTATGAGCTTTTGGCTTAGAATGTAGTCGCTCTGCTATATCGCAAATCGTGCAATATTTGTTACGGATTCCAAAAAAAAGGATTTGTTCCGTATACTTACCAACTATCGCACCAACTCCGGAAATTGAATCGTATGCTTTGCCGTACGATCTCTTCATCCAACTGCCATCCGCAACAACTGTTATATACGGAATGCCTTTAATTGTATCATTCCTTTCTATAGCGAATTGTTTCTCAATCTCGCCTGCCTTTTTCATATTTTCAAGAGCTCTTTTCTGAAATTCATCGATTATTACTTCTCGATGTTTGATATATGTCTTCTCAGACATACATGGAATATTCGCAGCTGCAAGCATCTCTTCAACTGAGCATAACCAACGCCAGTCGTGATTGTTCCTGCTGTAACTGCCGTATTGATATCCAAGGTTTGGCTGTCTGTGGGATGTGACCAAAAGTTTGTTTCGTAATGACACATTCGACATTTGAAAAAGAATTGTGTCAACAATCCATGGCGATGAGAATTAATAAGAACCCAATCTGCAAATTGGCATTCTATTCCTTGCTGATGATTGTCAAAGGTTCTATGCAGTTCTTTCATATAGAAAGACATGTCTACAATGCGAGAACCTTCAATTTCACACTCTTGTATACGGCCTATATCCAGAGGGCTTTCATTGTCGATGACAAGAGTACTGTCGTCCTCGATTCTATCTTCATAATGTTGCACATTTTCATTCCTATCTAAGGACATAACCGTCGGAAGAGACGCTTCTGGTATTTCTTTTACTAGTACCGTCGGAAGAGACGCCTCTGGTATTTCTTTTACTAGTACCGTCGGAAGAGACGCCTCTGGTATTTTTTTACTAGTACCGTCGGAAGAGACGCCTCTGGTATTTCTTTCACTAGTACCGTCGGAAGAGACGCTTCTGATATCTAGGCACGTGTCTTCAGCACGGAACTTTGAATCCATCGTATTTCTTTCACTAGTACCGTCGGAAGAGACGCTTCTGGTATCTAGGCACGTGTCTTCAGCACGGAACTTTGAATCCATCGTATTTCTTTCACTAGTACCGTCGGAAGAGACGCTTCTGGTATCTAGGCACGTGTCTTCAGCACGGAACTTTGAATCCATCGTGCAAGGTATAACCCGTGCCTTCATTAATTTTCGGGTTAATCTATATTTGCTCTTACCCTCAGCATTTTCTGCACAATTTCTTTCCTCCGCTAATCTCTTTAGTAATTGTCGCCTGCAATATATTACAAACATCAATATACACAATGACAAAAGCACCCTATTCACAACATTTATTACATACATGTTTCTTATGTGTGTGTTTGTATATATATGTATATATCAAACGGTTATTATATACATGTATGTAATATAAATGTAATAAATAACGAGACATAGAACCTCTAAAAAAACGCTACAGTCCTAATATATTTCGTACTTTTAACAAAAATAATCTGCATATGTAAAAAATAACAGTTACTATAACATACTATCACATACTGCTCTGATGTATTTCATAAGTAATGTTGAAATAGACACTTCGGCTTTTTATCATTAGTCTTTGGAATATAGTAGATTTGACATTTTTAAAAATCTGAACTCTTGGAAGAGACGCTTCTGGTATTTCTTTTTATATCACACGTGCGTGGAAAGTGGCCCATTACGCGCGTGTCACGCTCGTAATAGGCCACTTTCCACGCACTTGTAATATAAAATTGTGTGTGTAACACGTGCGGGTTGAAAGTTGGACACGCGTGCGGGTGATCGCACTCGCCTTCGGCTCGTGCGTCCACCCGCACCCGTGAATTTTCAACTTACCGCACTTGTTACACAAATAACTATACTAGTACCGTCGGAAGAGACGCCTCTGGTATTTCTTTTACCAGTACCGTCGGAAGAGACGCTTCTGGTATTTCTTTTACTACTACCGTCGGAAGAGACGCCTCTGGTATTTTTTTTTTTACTAGTACCGTCGGAAGAGACGCTTTTGGTATTTATTTCGCCAGTACCGTCGGAGGAGACGCTCCTGATTTTTTTCATAATCAGTACTGTCTCAATAAATGCTTCAAGTGTTTTTTTTTCTAATTATTATACATGTTTTTAGCACTTCCCTTATAGAAATTTAATACTGTAAGTGATTTTTTGGCTAGTAATTAATCACTTAAAAGCACTATTAAAAGCACTGTTAATAGTGCTTTTAATAGTGCTTTTAAATGATTAATCACTAGCCAAAAAATCACTTACAGTATTATATTTCTATAAGGGTTATATTTGCCAGTATCATTTTATTATAAAACACTTTCATATATGATAAATGAATATATGTGTATCTCTTTTTCTCATAACAGTTACTAACCCTATTTCCTCCAACCATGCCCTTTCGTGTCCTACGAGTTTCGAATCCTCGCATCATAACTCACGAACGAATTGACGAAATTTAATGTTCCAAAGCGCAAATTAAAGCTAAAAGTAGTAGCTTTAATTTGCGCTTTGGAACATTAAATTCCGTCAATTCGTTCGTGAGTTATGATGCGAGGATTAAAGGGGCGGAAATATGCATAATATGCATAATGCATAATAATGCAATAAAATAATTAAGGTTTTATTACCGCAACTCAAATACCATTTGCAAAAACGTGAGCCCAACTTCCTATTGTTCTTGCGCCGATTTTGCATTGGCAATAATAAGTGAGTGATTCATATCGCTTATCACTTGCACAATCTTATATAGGTGATCACTCAGACAATATAAAAATTAAAAACTGTTTGTTAATTGAAAAAAACAATTTGTCTGAATTATGAATCTGTTGCATTTATTATTCAGACTCCATTGTTTATTACTGCAACAATCGAGATATAAACAACAAGCAATACGTAATGTTTATTTAAATAAATATTTATAACATGCGAGATGTATTAAACATTATTATTGCTAATGCAAAATTGGTGCAAGAATGGTAGAAAGTTGGATTCACGTTCTTACATTTATATATTTGAGTTACGGTAAATGTCAAGAAAATGTAGAAATTTCTGTTCTATTTTTAAATAATTATTTTCCAGCAGGAATATCAACTGTAGATGGTTGACTTCGCGAATGGAAATAAGTAAAAAGGCAAAAATCGTGTATTTTTGCGTAACAACATATAAATATGTGTATATACGTAAAGTAAGTAGGAGATGTGTTCTAAGTTCGAACGAAAAGGAAAGCATCTCGTTATTTAATCATTTTTTAATTAAACAATCTTTATATTATTCACAATTCTCAATATATTATATTCGATATAAATCGAATCTAGAAATATAAAATAATATTGCTATTTCTTTTCATAGTACTTATTTCTTTATGTCGTGTTATGTTATTGATTATTTTCAGTCTTTACAAAGTAAAATACACAAGTAAAAGTATAAATAATACGATCCCGAAATGGTAACAAAAAAAGAAAACCGCCTAATTTTGCAGCTACTTTTTGTTATGTATAAAAATGTATATCTCGAGGATTATTTAAATAGGCGACAACTTGCTTTGTTTATATGTAGGTTTGAGTCTCAAAGTGTGCAATTATTTTTCAAATTAAAAATACTATTTATACACGAAATAATTATATTGCTCGGATTTACACATTTGTCCTATTTTTTATGTGCACTTTCTCTTTCTCTTTTCTGTCTCGAAAATTCCTCTTTCCAATTTCCTCTATTTCGACATTCCTCTGTATTCCTTCTTTTGCTGATTATTACATTACAGTAGTATAATTTTGACTTTTACATTTGCACTTATGACAAGAATATTATAAATAAACCTTTAGAGAACATAAATATATATCAAAAAACTTTCAAAAATATTACTTCATCATTTTGAAAAGTATAGAAAAGAGGACATGTTCTTTTCAAAAAGTAAATAAAATAAAGAAATAATATACATATATGTATAACGTATAAATAACGTATATAACGTATATAACATATATATACGTATAAAGTAAATAAATACGTATATACCCCAATGTAATATGCTTATTGTATATAAAAATTGCACTCCAGTTTATAAAAAAAAAAAAAAAAAAAATGATCGTGTGCTTCGGCGGCGACGGAATGTGCGCCACGTTCTTTTGCACCTCATCGTCTGCCCTTCGTGCTGCCGCCGAAAGTGCCCTTTTTTTTGCATCTCGTCTGGCTGCTCGCGGTGACGCGGGGATGGCAATCGCGAACGCGGCGGAACGCGCACCACGACCGTTCTTCTACACCTCCACGTCTAACGCATGAAAATCCCACCGTTGCCGAAACGCACATTTCGGCCGAGATCGAGATTTGAACCCGCGATCTCCAATATGTGAAGCAAGCACCGCCGCCGCCGAGCCACACGATCACCGACAAAATGTATTGCTATTCTTATTTATGAATATCTCGGAATCATTCAAAACGTTTGAGAAACACGATTTTTTCTTTTGCTGTGGATATACATATCATATATTTCTTCTGAAATCGCTGTATAATGACAAATATATCATAGCTTTTTAAAATTTTTATTTTATTTTATATTGTTCTTACATTTTTATATTTTTGTATTGTCATACTGACATAAAGTTATGTTGTAAAAATTTCTTTGCATAATAACTAATATGCTATAGATGCGATAATATTTTAAAAATAAAACATTTTATTTGTAACGCTCATTTCATAGCGTCCATAAATATTTCATTTGCATTATAGGCGATATTATTTTATATAATCAATACATTTGTATTTTACAATCAATAATAGTGTATAGAGCTTGCTGAAAATAAGTTATGTGTAGTAGTAATGTGATTTCGAGCCCGAGTCCCTCAGCATGCCCCTCTCACCTCATCCCCCCTTTTACGCACATGGAGACCCGCTGTCTAGCTGTGTCAAACGGCTAATATACAACGCGTGATCGGCGTTTGTCGTGCGAGCAAGAGGGAATGTCATTCCTTCTTTCTCGCTCCAATTCGGGTGACGCGATCGTGGCTGCTCATGCTTTTGGCCACGGCCGTCTTGATTTCCAGGTCGTGCTACTCAATGTGACAACGTTGCATCAGCTGACAATAGCCGGCCGATCTGAAGTATCAATATATGTATATAATCGGCAACGCTGCGGCGGGCGGCGAGCGCATGCCGGTGCAATTATAATATTTCGCGCGACTCCAGATTTTCAGATTTCACATTTTCACTATACTGTAAAGAATATGAAATACATTTTTCTAAAAAGATATTTCGGTCACGTTATTACTTGAAATAAGAAATATAATCTACAATTTTTTATTGTAAAATTTTAAAATATATATACGTAATATATTTTATATAATTATATTTTATCTTTCGAAATATATAACTTGTATTTCTCACACACAATAAGTTATATAATTTCAACAATAAAATACATTACTATTTATAAATTATTCAATTTAAAAACAGTAATAATATAATCAAATTAAATTTTAATTGAAGTATTTAGATTGAAAAGTTATGTATTATATATATATATATATATATATATATATATATATATATATATATATAAAATACATAACTCCTTATAAATGCGTCTAATTAAAAATTTCTAAAACTAATAAGGAAAAATTTTTATATATTTTATTTCTTACTTCAGTAATGAAAACATGACTGTTTTACTTTAGTAGTAAAATTTATTTGTTAGTCTTTATAGTATAGTGAAACAGTAAAGTCCGAATATTTGGAGTCGCACGAAATATCCTAATCGCCCTGGCACGCGCTCGTCGCTATCCCGGCGATTCATATGCCGAGATCATTATCAGCCTTGCTTCTCGACAGCATCAGCTGATTTAGGCTGCGGTCCGTTTCACGCATGATATATGCGCGTATTAGCTATAGTTCACGTTACACATGCTACAGCGAGTACGCGCATTATACGTGAAACAGAAAATAAATATTCCATATATTGAATTATAAGTAAATCTTTTACATTTTTAAAAATTTTCTTGATATTACATTTATATTTTTCTATGTTACATTTCCTAATAATTTTATTGCCGTATCGACGCAAAGTGTGTTTTATAAATTCCTCTGAGCAAAATGACTAATATACTGTGGGTATCATAAAAATAAACACATGCGAGACTCATCAGTTCAACAGCGACCCCCTCCCCCTCCCTTCTACGTACACGAAAACTGTAGCTGTAGTATACGTAATAACATGAATAACATCAACTATAACTAATGCGCGCATAATGCGTGAAACGGAGCACAGTAGAGAGCTGTGTGAAGTTGGCCCCCCCACTACTGAAAATCCAATAATAACTATTACCATTCGTTTGGTGGTCGTTTGGTAGTCCATTCCCGATGATTGGTAGTCCAAACTGTAACTAATAATGCGAAAAAAAGACATATGCGCGTGAAGTTAGCCCCTCCTCTTGTAAAACTCGGCTTTCCAGACTGCGTATATCGTTATAACTGTAAGCATTCGTTTGGTAGTCGCATGCTGACGTTTGGTAGTCCATTCCCGATGATTGATAGTCAAAACTGTAACTAATAATGCAAAAAAAAGACATATGCGCGTGAAGTTAGCTCCTCCTCTTGTAAAACTCTGCTTTTCAGACTGCGTATATCGTTATAACTGTAAGCATTCGTTTGGTGGTCGCGTGCTGACGTTTAATAGTTCATTCCCATTTATTGTTAGCTAAAACTGTAACTAAAACTGTAATAATGCGAAAGAAAGACATACGCGCGTGAAGTTAGACCCCCTTTTTATAAAATTTGGCTTTCCAGACTGCATATATTATCAAACCAAACAAGTAACATTTACTTTACCAATAAATAATTAACCTGCATAAGCATATATTATTATAACTATAAGAATTTGTTTGGTGCATTTAGTAATTAAAAATATAATTGTTAAAGAAGACAATAAAATATATATGTGTGTAACCATGCGTTTCATAGAAATATTCTTGTACGATTGCATGTTTAATTATAATCATTAATATTTATTTAACGAGCATTTTATGATTATATATTGTTTGTAATTATTAAATGTGCATAGTCGTAAAAATTACAAAACATAATTAGTCGTTATTTTAATTACACTCTACAATTCTAAAAATTAAAAGATTATATATTATTTTACATTTCGAAAAATAACTTTGAAATATGACTACAAGAAAAATTAAAAAAACTTTTTATATTATTTTATTGTATCAATTTATTATAGAAAAAGCTTGAAAAAACGTTTTGATATTAGAAGTGGATTACACCAATTTGATCCATATGTATTTAATTATTAATTATTAATTATTGAAAATTAACTACCAAACATCATAACATGCTTGTTAAATAAATATTAATGATTATAATTAAACATGCAATCGTACAAGAATATTTCTATGAAACGCATGGTTACACACATATATATTTTATTGTCTTCTTTAACAATTATATTTTTAATTACTAAATGTACCAAACGAATTCTTATAGTTATAATAATATATGCTTATGCAGGTTAATTATTTATTGGTAAAGTAAATGTTACTTGTTCGGTTTGATAATATATGCAGTCTGGAAAGCCAAATTTTATAAAAAGGGGGTCTAACTTCACGCGCGTATGTCTTTCTTTCGCATTATTAGTTACAGTTTTAGCTAACAATAAATGGGAATGAACTATCAAACGTCAGCACGCGACCACCAAACGAATGCTTACAGTTATAATGATATACGCAGTCTGAAAAGCCGAGTTTTACAAGAGGAGGGGCTAACTTCACGCGCATATGTCTTTTTTTGCATTATTAGTTACAGTTTTGACTATCAATCATCGGGAATGGACTACCAAACGTCAGCATGCTACTACCAAACGAATGCTTACAGTTATAACGATATACGCAGTCTGGAAAGCCGAGTTTTACAAGAGGAGGGGCTAACTTCACGCGCATATGTCTTTTTTTTCGCATTATTAGTTACAGTTTGGACTACCAATCATCGGGAATGGACTACCAAACACCACCAAACGACCACCAAACGAATGGTAATAGTTATTATTGGATTTTCAGTAGTGGGGGGGCCAACTTCACACAGCTGCCTTAGAGCGAGGAGGGAATGGCATTCCCTCTCGCTCGCGGAAAAAACATCGAACAGCCGAGCGCCCGTCACGCATTGTCACGCAGGCCGCGTGTCACAACTATGCCGCGCGTCTTCGTGTACATAGAATCGGGGGTCGCTGTTGAACTGATGGGTTCCGCATGTGTTTTCAGCGATTGTTGAAATACATATGTAATGACCAGACAATATCGCATAAAGCATAAAATAAAATAATTTATAACACTATAAAATGTGTATTATACATATTTATTTTTATGATATCCACAGTATATTAGTCCTTTTACTCAGAGGAATTTGTAAAACACACTTTGCGTCGATACGGCAATAAAATTATTAGGAAATGTAACATAAAAAAATATAAATGTAATATCAAGAAAATTTTTAAAAATGTAAAAGATTTACTTATAATTCAATATACGGAATATTTATTTTCCGTTTCACGTATAATGCGCGTACTCGCTGTAGCATGTATAATGGCTCGTCTACAATAGCCGTAAAAGTATGCAGTAAAACGTGAGCAGTAAGCTATTGACCAACCACAGTCAATTATTCTTGAATTGTAAAAATCCCATTAGTCAACAGCTTACTGCTTACGTCTTACTGCATACTGTTGCGGCTATTGTAGACGAGCCATAACGTGAACTATAGCTAATGCGCGCATATATCATGCGTGAAACGGACCGCAGCCTAAATCAGCTGATGCTATCGAGAAGCAAGGCTAATAATAATCTCGGCATATGAATCGCCGGGATAGCGACGAGCGCGTGCCAGGGCGATTAGGATATTTCGCGCGACTCCAAATATTCGGACTTTACTGTTTCACTATACTATAAAGACTAACAAATAAATTTTACTACTAAAGTATTTCAGTCATGTTTTCATTACTGAAGTAAGAAATAAAATATATAAAAATTTTTCCTTATTAGTTTTAGAAATTTTTAATTAGACTTGCATTTATAAGAAGTTATGTATTATATATATATATATATATATATATATATATATATATATATATATATATTGGTTTTCAATCTAAATACTTCAATTAAAATTTAATTTGATTATATTATTATTGTTTTTATTATTGTGTGTGAGAAATATAAGTTTTATATTTCGAAAGATAAAATATAATTATATAAATATATTACGTATATATATCATTTTAAAATTTTACAATAAAAAATTGTGGTGTATTATATTTCTTATTTCAAGTAATAACATGACTGAAATATCTTTTTAGAAAAATTTATTTCATATTCTTTACAGTATAGTAAAAATGTGAAATCTGAAAATCTGGAGTCGCGCGAAATATTATAATTGCCCCGGCACGCGCTCGCCGCCCGCCGCAGCGTTGCCGATTATATACATATATTGATACTTCAGATCGGCCGGCTATTGTCAGCTGATGCAACGTTGTCACATTGAGTAGCACGACCTGGAAATCAAGACGGCCGTGGCCAAAAGCATGAAGACAGCGGGTCTCCATGTGCGTAAAAGGGGGGATGAGGTGAGAGGGGCATGCTGAGGGACTCGGGCTCGAGAAATCACATTACTACTACACATAACTTATTTTCAGCAAGCTCCATACACTATTATTGATTGTAAAATACAAATGTATTTATTATATAAAATAATATCGCCTATAATGCAAATGAAATATTTATGGACGCTATGAAATGAGCGTTACAAATAAAATGTTTTATTTTTAAAATATTATCGCATCCATAGCATATTAGTCATTATGCAAAGAAATTTTTACAACATAACTTTATGTCAGTATGACAATACAAAAATATAAAAAGTAAGAACAATATAAAATAAAATAGAAATTTTAAAAAGCTATGATATATTTGTCATCATACAGCGATTTCAGAAGAAATATATGATATGTATATCCACAGCAAAAGAAGAAATCGTGTTTCTCAAACGTTTTGAATGATTCCGAGATATTCATAAATAAGAATAGCAATACATTTTGTCGGTGATCGTGTGGCTCGGCGGCGGCGGTGCTTGCTTCACATACTGGAGATCGCGGGTTCAAATCCCGATCTCTACCGCTAGACGAGGAGGTGCGGAAAACTGTATGTGGTGCGCTTTTCCGCGACGGCGCGATCGCAATTGTCGTCACCCGTGACCGGGCAGACGAGGTGCAGAAGAACGTGGTATACGTTCTCACCGCTGCCGCGAGCAGGCAGGCGAGGATGGGCAGAAGAATGTGATTCTCGAGCGTTCCGTCGCCGCCGGACCACACGATCTTTTTTTTTTTTTTTTTTTTTTTTTTTTACGACTCTTTAGTTCAAAGAGTTACATTACATAGGTTTATACAAATATATGTGTATGTATGTGTTTATTTTGTTTTTATTTACTTTTTTTTATTTACTGTTTTAGGAACATTTTCTCTTTCCTATCTATCCTATCCTCTTGAAAATTATGAAAATAATATTTTTGACATTTTTTGGCACAGATTTAGTACTCCAAATCATAAATAATAATTTTCTTATAAACGCAAATATAAAAGCCTCAAATATAGTGTAATGTAATCTTCAAAAAATATGTAGCAATTCGAAAGAGGAATTTTTAAGAAATTATAAAAGAGAAATTGCACAATTAAAAAAAAAAACGAGACAAATATGTAAACCCAAGCAATATAATTATTTCATGTACAAATAGTATTTTTATTTAAAAAGAACTATACACTTCAGATTATAACCTACACATAAATTCAGCAAGTTGTCGCCAAGCAAAACGACCCTCATAAAGAAAACATTTTTATAAAGGTACGCTTTTTGTCATTACCATTTCAGGATTGTATTATTTATACATTTCCTTGTGTGTTTTTCCTCGTAAAAACTGAAAATAAACATAAATAACACCACACTACGGAAGAATTTGCAAATAAAATAAATAACATTTTTATTTTGTATTATTTTGTATTTCTATATTTGATTTATATAGAATATTATATATTGATATTGTGACCAATTGGAAAATTGTATAATATAAAAAATATAATTCTCTAATTTCAATTAGAACCGTTCAATTTGTAAATAATTATTTTTACCCCTCCTGCATACCGGAGCGATTGACGTCGCAGTATGACATACTACATTCAAGGAGCTTACAGATTCCAATAGAAATCTGTACGCCCATTGGATATCGCGCGTCGCGCGCGACGTCAATCGCGCAGGTGTACAGGAGGCCCTAAAAGTAAAACGCTGACTGGAGATAGTGACTTGGAGAACGGAAATGAATAAAAAGACAAGATTGCGAGTGCATAAGTATGTAAATATGTGTATATGTAAATATTGTCCAAATAAGAATATTATTCACTTTATTTCAATATACCCATTTTTCCTCAGCATTATTTTTTCGATTTCTACGAAAAAAATTAAATAAAAAATGTAGAAATAATGCAAATCTCGAGTGATAACGAAAACATCGGAAAGTTAAAATTTCCTTATAACTAAATCGAAATAACGAAAACACATAAGGTGTATAATACACCAAGAACAGAGTGCTATTCTTTGACAATGATAGCATCGAAAAATCCTGAAGCATTTTTTAATAAAATAGTACAGTCGCTGTGCGATGTCTCTCGAATTGGAGCCGGTAGTACGTCAGTGAGTTGCATGTTTCATAATGTGTGTGAATATTCCGCCGCAGCACATAATACTTTTTTATTCTCTGCTTTGAAAACTTATTTTTTAAATAACTGTTTATAACAAATTTATTGGAGATTATTACATTAAATTATTATATTAGACATTTTTACATTTATGAATAATTGTAAAAAATATATGACAAAGAAACTGTGAAGGATATTATTTCTTATGTCATTTTGAAGAGAAAGGAAAATGTAAATTTTTAATAAAACGTAAATGAAAGATATATATAAACCACAATGTGCGTCGACCGAATACTCACGCAAATTACTAGGTGTGCAGCTCATTGATGCACTCCCGCCCATAAATTAGCGCAAACAATATAGACTTTATAAAATAATTTTTATTTTATACATAATAGATAAAAATGGTTCATGACTTGTCAATTTTATTATTGACAAGGATTAGCATTCTGTAGTGGGCGGTGTATTAGTAATGCTTTATTCGGAACGTTACATGCTGCTGGGACAGCGTTCGGAGAATAACGTTGCTAACATGATTCTGTTCTCGTTGCGCAATGTTAAACGAAAAGAGAGGATGCTTTCAGCGCTGAAGTGTCTCCGAAACCAGCTTGAGTGTGCAATAACGGAGTACACACGTATAGAAATAAGCAATGTTCCAAAACTAGCATTACAGTTGCCTGTCTATCTGTATATGTATATACTTTTATTTATATCTTATTTATTTCACAAAAGTTATACTGACCTTTGTTTGTACTTTTTCTTCTTGGAGAATCTGAGGGAACTCAGATTCAGCTTCTTACCACTAAATATACCCATGATATTTGCGCAAATATAAAATTTATATTTCAAAATACTTTATTATAAATTTAAAGCTGTTGCTAAACTCACAAGTTTCAATAGCTCACAAGTATAGCACGTTATTATACGTTATTCGCAGAGATATAAACAGAGATGTGATCTCTACTATAGCGATATTGTTTCTGAAAAGTGACCCTAATGTGAAACATACACATCATCAAGACTTTCCGTTACGCGATGTTCGTTTGTTTATTGCGTCGACCTCGCCTCGCATCTTCTTCCACTGTCCACTCTCTGTTCAGCGGAAGAGGACGGACGAGCGATCGAGCGAGCGATGGTGCGCGGAAGAAAAAGTAAGTAAAATTTATTGCACATGTAGATATTATATATTATGTGTGCGTGTATAATATTAGTTAGTTTATTATATTAGCATTTATTAATTAGCATTTTTTATTGCAGCCAAGAGTGAAGGCGCTGAGGTGACAGTGGCGGCGATTATGCCGCTGCCGTCGCAGGAATGTTCAACGGCAGTAACGCAATCACGATCGCAATCACCGTTCCCGCCACTGCCGCGACCAGGCAGACGAGGTGCAGGAGGACGTGGTGCGCCTTCCGCGACGGCACGATCGCAATCACCGTTCCCGCCACTGCCGCGACCAGGCAGACGAGGTGCAGGAGAACGTGGTGCGCCTTCCGCGACGGCGAGATCGCAGTTGCCGGTCCCGACACTGCCGCGACCAGGCAGACGAGGTGCAGGAGAACGTGGTGCGCCTTCCACAACGGCGAGATCGCAGTTGTCGACCCCGCCGCCAGCGCAATCAGGCAGACGAGGTGCAGAGGAACGTGGTGCGCCTTCCGCGACAGCGAAATCGCAGTCGCTGTCCCCGTCGCCAGCGCGACCAGGCAGACCAGGTGCAGAAGAATGTGGTGCGTCCTCCGCGACAGCGAAATCGCAGTCGCCGTCCCTGCCACCGTCGCGAAGAAGCAGGCGAGAACGTGCAGAAGAATGTGATTCGCGATCGTCGTCTCCGCCGCCGCCGCCGCGAGCAGCCAGACGAGGAGGTGCAGAAGAACATCGTGCGCGTTCCGCGACCGCGAGATCGCTGTCCCCGCCGCCAGCGCAACCAGGCAGACGAGGTGCAAAAGAACGTGGTGCGCGTTTCGCGACGGCGAGGTCGCTATCGCCGTCCCCGCCGCCGTCGCGAAGAAGCAGGCGAGAATGGGCAGAAGAATGTGATTCGCGATCGTCGTCTCCGCCGCCGCCGCGAGCAGCCAGACGAGGAGGTGCGGAAGAACATGGTGCGCGTTCCGCGACCGCGAGATCGCTGTCCCCGCCGCTAGCGCAACCAGGCAGACGAGGTGCAAAAGAACGTGGTGCGCGTTTCGCGACGGCGAGGTCGCTATCGCCGTCCCCGCCGCCGTTGCGAAGAAGAAGCAGGCGAGAATGGGCAGAAGAATGTGATTCGTGGTCGTCGTCTCCGCCGCCTGCCGCCGCCGCGAGCAGCCAGACGAGGAGATGCGGAAGAACGTGGTGCGCGTTCCGTAACGGCGAGATCGCATATGCCGTCCCCGCCGCCGTCGCGAAGAAGTAGGCGAGGACGTGCAGAAGAATTGTGACTCGCTATCGTTGTCCCCGCCGCCGCCGCGAGCAGCCAGACGAGGAGGTGCAAAGAACGTGATGCACGTTTCGCGACAGTGCGATCGCGATCTCCGCCACCATCGCGAGCAGCTGGACAGAGTGCAAGAGGGAGGAGGGGACCCCCGGCAGCAGCACGAAGAGCACCCCCGGCTCCAGCACGAAGAGCACCCCCGGCGGCAGCACGAAGAGGTTTCCCGGCGGCAGCACGAAGAGGTTTCCCGGCGGCAGCACGATGGGCACATCCTCATGTTTCGCAAAAGGTAAGCATTTATTTTTTTTATCTATTACGAGGCATTTCTGGTGCACGCTTGTTGTAGGTAGTGCGTATGTAGTATTTACATGAGCGTGTGGCTCGTGCGAACACTGCGGCGACAATCGTGCGGCAGTAACACTTCGTCTAAATAGGCTATTATTTACTTATATTTACACTCACGCATACATAAAATAAATATACTAAAATTTTATTGAAATTTGCAGCAGCTGAACCATGCAGTGCGGAGGGCGGTGCAGCAAGAGAGGAGGAGGATAGGGAACGCCGGCAGAATGTATGCGCAGCCAGCGTATATTCCGCCGGCGTACCCTACGTACGCGGCGACCCATCCTTTTGCTAACCCATTTGGGGCGCGATGGGCAATGATTTAGGTATAGGTATCATCTCTACCTAGTAGATGATACCTATACCTAATACCTAATACCTAATACCTAATACCTAATACCTAATACCTAATATCCAATACCTAATAATTATACCTATTCCTAATAAATCACTTTTATATGTATGAAACAAAACAAAAATAAAATAAAATAAAAATAAAAATAAAATGTTATTTGTATTTTTGTGTGCATGCGTGCGTGCGTTCGCGTGTGTGTGTGTGTGTGTGTGTGTGTGTGTGTGTGTGTTGAAGAGAGAGAGAGGAGAGAGAGAGAGAGAGAGAGAGGAGAGAGAGAGAGGAGAGAGAGGAGAGAGATAGAGGAAAGCGGAGAGAGAGGAGAGAGACGGAGAAGAGAGAGCAGAGAGGAGAGAGAGAGAGAGAGAGAGAGAGAGATAGAGAGAGAGAGAGAGAGAGAGCGGAGAGAGAGGAGGAGTAGTAGCGGAGAGAGCGGAGAGAGGAGAGCGGAGGGAGAGAGGGAGAGAGAGATGAGACGCGGTGAAGGAGAGAGGAGAGAGGAGAGAGAGAGAGAGAGGAGAGAGATGAGAGAGGAGAGAGAGAGGAGAGAGAGAGAGAGAGAGAGAGAGAGCGGAGAGAGTCTGTAAGGAAGTGAACCGGAGGAAGAGCGGAGAGGAGATTTAGAGAGGAGGAGAGTAGAGAGAGAGAGAGAGAGAGAGAGAGAGAGAGAGAGAGAGAGAGAGAGAGAGAGAATGCGAAGAGAGAGATCGAAGAGAAACAAACGTAAAGGACAGAGCGAATGAGCAAGCGAAATATATAATATACAGCAAAGCGAATGCGCGAATTGAAAGATAGCAAGGAATAAGTCTTATAACAGAACAATGTTAGAAATTGCCACCACGTATCGGTATGTAGGAAGGAAATAAGAATCTGTTTTATCTCAAAGATTACAGCGCCATCTCTCGCAATATCGGCCACATATTATGTCCCGCTACATTGCTCTTTACAATGTCTCAGCGTCCGTATTTGCATCTTCCACTGGTCTAAGTAATATCTTTTTTTTTAGGCTTCAAATCTTACTTCTACTTGCACGATATTATTCCTGACAGTTTTTTGTAGAGGGCTGTATCACTATTTTCTATAGAAAAACTGCAGAATTTTTGTATAAAGCAAATATTGTCGTCAGGTGAAGACAATATAAAATTTTTTTTAGTTTATCAGAAAAAATCATGTACAGCCCTCTACATTTTTGTGCGTACTTTAATCGTGTAAAAGGATTTTCCATTCTGTTCAGCCAATTCAAAGATATTACTTAGACCGATTATGTCAGTGTCGCTGTCACTCCGTCGGTTATACAGACGGCTCCAGCATCCCCTTAATATTTCTATTTCATATTTCTTTTTTCTTCTATATCTGCTTTTAAGATACCTGCTAATTCAGTTCTTGCTTCATCTAATGTCTTGTCTTCAAGCTTCCTTTTTGTAGGTTTTATATTTTTTGATGTCATCGGTATATTTTCCTTCAACAGAGAACTTATTTTAGATTCAATTTTTGTTTATCCCAAGTTTTCCAATCACTAATTTGTTTATTTTTCATTAGATACTAAAAATTTAAAGCAGATAGTAAACTCTCACAGATCTTCCATATTTTATTATTTTTTGATAACTTGCTGTAAATACCTGCGCCGGATCATTATCATCATCTTCTTCTGAAATTTCAATAACAGAAGAAGCATTTTCTTTCTCATTGTCAATGCAATCAGAATCAAATGGATTATTTAATCCATGTACTGGCTGTACTCACCCATGTATTTCTTGGGCTAGCTCAAACATCTCATCTTTTTTACATTTACTGTACCTCCACCTACAAATTTAATGAACATAAAAGAAATATACCTTAATTATATGTACCTTAATTATAATTTTAATGATAAATTTATACCTGTTTTGTAACTTTCTCGCTTAAGTGCTGCACAATATTTTCTGGTGTCTCTTTTTATGTTATCCAACAACTGCGTAAATTTTTTTGGTTCGTATAATTGCCCTGTTTCATTATATTCTCTGGTAATGTTGGCCAAGCTTCGTCTTTTTCGAAATTGATGTAATATCACTCTGTTTATTTTCAATAATATGACGATATACGAATATCTTATATAATAAATCAATTTTCTCCTCATTTGTAAAATGTTTTGCTCGTATTGTTTGCATGTTTTTGAGAGAGATATTTTAATTTATCACTTATCACAATATGCACATACAATAGATATATCACGCAGAGATGATGACAGATTTGCGATTTTTTCGTGATTTGCGATTTTTTTCACGTCATATCGATTAGTTTTATGTTGTAATTCAACATAAATTTTTTCTAATATCATGTTAAAGTTTTGTTTTGATATTGCAAATCTTCTTTTAAATAATCATCATCAAAAATTTCTAAATAATTATACGTGGCCCGATTATAGGTACGTGGTTTTCGTCGATTTCTTCTTATTGGAAGATCATAACCCTCGTATTCATCATCAAATAATAAAAAATTAATAATTCTATCCATGTTACATAAACACGTTTTCGAGATAGATATTTTAAATAAAAATCGAAACAGCTTTATTCAAATTAAAGAGAAGTGGTATATTATTTTGAAAAGATTGGTTAAGAACGACATATACAACGATAAATATCTTGCTGTTGGCGACACTGCTGATTGAGTTAATCGTCGATTAAAGTTAATCGGCGTTGGTCGAAGTGACACTAAGGCCCAGTTTCACAAGTGCCGGTTAACTTTTATCTTAGATTAACTCACTCTTTGTCTCTTTCTAAGGGGACGTTAGAAGGAGACGAAGAGTGAGTTAATCTAAGATTAAAAATTAACCGACACTTGTGAAACTGGACCTAAGAGTACCTCGGAAAACAAAAGTGTTACTTTTAAGTAGACTCGAACTTGATTAAATATGTTCGAATCTTTTATGAGTACGTACGCTACAAATTTTATTTTCTTCAAATCAAAACGTCTGTATAAAGCGACAATTATTTTAATATATATATATATTATTTTATAAATTATAATTTCGTAATCTAAAAAATATCCGTAAAATAGGTATGAGTTGTGACGTGACAAGGTCACGTCCCCTGTCCAGACGGTAGCTCGACCGAGGGGAACGTCCGGAATGTCGCCTCCGCCCGAGGGGAGCGGGGCGGCCGCGTCATAATTTATTAGGAACTACCTTATTTTGCGAGAATTGCAGATGCCGAGTAGATGATCAGGAGGAGTTGTAACAGCTTGAGTCGCACCGCGGGAACTGTCAGGAGGCGTTCTACGGAGGAGTTGGCCGGCGGGCGGGTCACACGCTTGGGCCCATTACCGATACCGCTTGGAGCGTCTCGCAGGGTGAGCGCTCAGCCCCAACGACGCCGAGATGAAGCCCGCTCACGGAGGATCCAGCCAAGGATGCAGAACGATTCTATCGCCACGGGATACTGCCTACCGGTCGACGTAGCCATGGCCCGTCCAGCCTGGCAGTCGAATTACCGGCCCAGAAGTCGCGGCCTGGACAGCCGGACTCATAGCAGCTTTTCAAACGTACCGCCGGCGAGCGAGGAAGACGCGAGGGACGTCGACAGGAGTGGAAGGCATTTGGATCGGACGCAGCGCTCGCGAAGGGCTGATCGGCAAGGAGGACTTGCAAGCACGGCGCGCAGGCGCGCGGGCTCAGCATGATCCCGCCGGGCCAGAGGATCGTCACTGTCGTGTTGGCATGGCGTGAGGCGACATCCCGAGACACACCGGCTGCCGAGCTTGCGACAACGATATTGTAAGACCACTACTCGAGCATCTTGGTAACAAGTAAGATTCTTCTCGCGACCGTGGCTCTTCCGAGAGTCGCGCAGTGTCGCGGGAAGCATGCTTACCGTAAATAATTACCGAAAAAGTTACTGACGGAAGGCCCGGCCAAGAGAGTAAAACGTGATAGCCCTTCTCGGAGAACCGCACGCGGCCGACAATCACCGCGTAATTAGAGTGACGTTGTACATTCTGTCCCGCAATGCGGGAGCGCATAATTGTCGAATTCTGGGATTCGGAGTTGTGTATGACCGTCCCGCGAGGCGGCATAGAATCCGTTATGTATTATTCGAACATTATGTTTCGTGTAGTCGCGTCTTGTGTATTAAGATATGTTTTGCGTACTCGCGTCTTGTGTATTGAGATAAGGTAACGTCCCAATAGCGGACCATTTAAGACGCCTGGAAAATTGAAATTGAATTTTTATATATATTAACAATCTTATTTATAAGCGGATACGACGAAACGAAAGCTTCGATTCTCTAGTTTCTGGAAACCATTCAATAATTAGTTCCATCGGTAATAGTTGATTTGATTTTTTCGGAAAATGCGAGAAAAGGAAATGTCCCAGTACCCGGCCATCAGTTTTTGGTTATGTCCCGATACCCGGCCACTCGATATGTCCCAGTACCCGACCATCAGTTTTTAGTTATGTCCCGATACCCGGCCACTCGATGTCCCTATTACCAACCAGTCGCAGATGAAAGCAGAGACAGCGATTCGAGAGGTTACGTTCAAGACTTTTCCAATGTAAACAATCTGCTGACTACATAATAGCAATAACGAACTCGTTCGACGAAGCCAAATTTGTAAAATGTTAGATATCATACTTACTGCGAATAATCGCCTCAGTTTAGCGTAATTTTAAACACACTTTAAGCACACTAGTAAATAATGCCGCGCGTCAATGCTGATCGTTCGTGTTAATTTCCATCAAGGTTATGGCCGCTGAGTTCGTTGCGTCCGGCAATTGGGACATCACCTGATCGCCTGGTTGTACCAGTATCCAGCCACTTGGTTCGCTATTGGTACACCATACGGTTGAAACGTCCGAGTATCCAACCATGCAAATTAACAATTTATCGGCAATTCTAACTAAATTTCGACCCTAGATTTGCATTCTCTATATCTTCCTTAATATAAAAAGCTATAACTTGTTCAATATATATAAAAAATGAAGGCGACATAATTACAATTGGACTTCGTCAATTCTTAACAAACTGGCTTACAGATGCGCTTCGTTTCCCGGGGCAGCGCGTGCACTCTCAAGAAACTCGAAAAAATTACTACAAAGAGCGCAAGGATTATTTTAACCGTTGTCCTATGCATAGATTATAAATCGTAGAACTCAATTAAGTGGTTATTTATTTATTTTTATCGAAAAATCTCTTAATTAGGTGGAATATTCCCCTTAGTGGTTGGGAACTGGGACATGGTTGGCTATTGGGACGTTTACCTTATGTGTCGCGTAATCGCGTCTGGTGTATTGAGATATGTTTCGTGTAATCGCGTCTTGTGTCTTTGGCGAGGTGTCCTTCGCGCTTATCGGACAATATTGTCGCGAGACTGGGAAATATGTTTCGCGTAATCAGGTCTTGATGTGCGAGGCATCTGTTTTGGGTATTGCGGACTTTGCGAGGCATCGTCGCGTGATTGTGAGCGGTCGTTCGCGGAGTCATTTGGGCGAGGTGTCTTCCGCGCTTATTCGGACAGTATTGTCGCAGAACTGTGAAATACGTTTCGCGTATCAAGTCTTCATGTGCGAGGCATCGCCTTTGCGGACTTCGCGAGGTATCGTCACGGAACGGCGAGATATCCTTCGCGGAGTCATTACGGGATTATTTGCGAGACGTCGCGTATAGTCATGAGTATCGTGAGCGAGGTATCGTCGCGTAAGGGCGAGATATCATTCGCTATTAATTGTAATGTCAGACGGTATTCGTTGCTGTATTATTCGTTACGGAATGCGTTACGGGAGTCGTTAGTGCATTATTGAGATCCATAAAACGGCTTGTCATATACTTTTCCCTTATGAATTATGAAATATATTATCTTTATTGTTTATACTATTTTTGTGTGTGCTAATTGCGCTGCGCTTCTTCTCCTCCTTCTATCCGAGATCTAACAACGATCTGAATTACTAAGAATTCACGCCTGAGATATTGGTGTATTTAGCGTTGGCTTGGATTTAGTGTACTGTGGTGCGAGTATTCGCGCCTGGCGCTCATACCGAGTTTTGGAGGACATACCTGGTCGAGCTACCATTCATTACCAGTAATACCTTTTACCGATTTCTATATATTGTGAATTTGAGATATATTTAGTGAATTTGCGGCGCGCTCTTTCTCGGCCGGCGAGACCGAGGGACTCGCGTCGTCGTCATAAATTATATCAAGAGCATTTCGTTCTGAATGTTGATAATTCAAAATCATATTTTAATGTTGCTAACATTAAAACTATAACACGTTTCTGTTTAAGTAATCTATCAAACATTGCATATATATGTCGAATTTTATCTTATTTCCATTTCCATTATTAAGTTATGATTTGGTATACTAAAGATATTTTGTGTCTTGCAATTTATCATTGTTGGATTATCATTTTGTGCAACATCATTTAGATTATCACGTTTGTATTCAGTTTAAATTTACCAGTCATATTACGTTAGTACTCATTTGATTTTTGCATTCAGATGACGTTAGTATCGGAAGTTCGATTACGCGTTAAGAGCTCATATTTCTTTTCTCATGCCATGTCTTCTTTGTAAAAAAAAGAGTCTGTTGTAATAAAGAGCCACATAGAAATAATTTCCTGTGTAATTGTTTAACAGGTTATGGGCCCAGGCACATTGTGGACAAAGATGTAAGCACGGAAATTAGAGGATATAAGTATAATTACGTCACCGATAGTGCAAATAGAGTTCCACGATGCAGTCGATGAATGTGAAAACGATAATTACGAAGCTTAACGATAAAAATTATCAGCTATGGAAATTTAAGATGGAAATGCTATTGACAAAAGATGATTTATGAAACATAGTGGATAAAGAAGTCGGAACCAGTACCTGAAGGTTGGGACAAAAAGGATAGGTTAGCTAAAGCAACTATTAGACTTTTATGTGAAGATGACCAATTAATCCATATACGTACTCAATAAACTGTACGCGTTATGTGGCTTTACAGCGAAAATACGAAAGATGAAATTTTAACAGTAAATAATACCTTTTAAGAAAAATATACGGATTACAATTAAGAAAAACGCAAAGTATGCAAAAATATAAATTATAAATTGTATAAATTCTATGTTGGAATTAGTTGATCAACTTCAAGGTTTAGCTAAAGAATTAAGAGATAATAACGTGGCTGCATTATTATTGTGTAGTTTACCAGAATCGTATAGATCACTCATTATAGAAGCACGTCCAGAAGTAGAATTAACGTTAAAATATAGAGTAAACTCATTGATGAGTACAATCGACGAAGTGAAAACTTTAAGATAATAAATTTGAAATCAATTCCTCTCCAAATGCAGAGAGGTTCTTTTAGGTGAGTTGCCCTTATCAGATGATGGTGGCGATCGAATAAAAACCGACAATTTTTGGTCGAATTTGAATGGATCTCCGATTCACTAAAGTAGCGCGTTTCTCCTGCGCCACGAGGTCGCTGTAAAAAGTAATTTATTTACTGAGGACACTTTACAAACAAAGGAAAATAAGAGCAAGACAGAATCAAGATCCTGTCATTATTGTAAGAAAATCGGACACTTGAAGGATTGCTATAAATGTGGAAGGCGATAAAAGGAAAATCTTAACAGAGCAGCAAGGCAGCGATACAAGAGAAGCTTAAAGACACTAAAGATTATTTAGATAAATTAGCATGTTTTAAGGTTGGAACAGATGAATCAGGTTGGTTTATCGATTCAGGAGCTACAAGTTATATAACTAATTTTAAAGGATTCTTCAGAGTTAAATACTGAAAAAGGAGACGATAAAATTTATCTTGCTAATGGTAAATACATGCTATTTAAAGGAATTGAACATGGATATTTGAACTGTCAAGTGAACAAACCCGGAAGTGAATAAACGAGTTCTAAGATGTTCTCTTTGTGCTTGATCTTCAAGGAAGTCTATTATCAGTTCATAAATTAGCAGGGATTTAATATTAAAATGGACAACATTTGTACAATATCTGTGCAAGAAAATGTAATTACCGTGGCTAAATCTGAAAAATAGATGTACAAACTTCAGTGCATCAAAGAAGGAACAAAAGAGAGAGTAAATATGTATAAGTAATGTCGAAAAACACGCGAACTGGATACATATTTCAAGTAAGAAGAAATATATGTTATGAATGTTGCATACAAAGTAAAATAACAAGGATATCTTTTCCGAAGATTGCATATTCACATACACATCAACCAATTCAATTAGTACATAGCAATTTATGTGATCCTATGAGAACAATAATTCCAGGGAAAAAAATACTTTCTAATATTTATTGACGACTTCAGTAGGTTCATAGTAACATATCTACTCGCACATAATAATGTGTGTAAGTACAGGAAAAATTAGAGAAATATGTTGCCATGGCGGAGAATAAATTTAGAAGAAGACTGCAAACCTTACGTACTGATAGAGGTGGAGAATATTTAAATAAACAAATGGAAATATTCTTGAAGAAAAAGGGCATTAAGCATGAAACTACTGCAGGATATTCTCTTCAACAAATCGGTGCAGCGGAATAGAAAAAATAGATCACTGGTTGAAACCAGTGATGTAAATCCGGCCCGGTTTTTCGTGCATGCGCGGCGAAAACAGCTACTAGACAGTGCTGTCTATAATGCGACCGTTATGGGCGCAAAAGTCTCGGGTCTTGGCGCGAAAGTGACGGGTTCGTCGAAGGAGGTTAGAGATTAGATATGTAACCAATAATACCTACAAGGTAAGTTAGTAAGTATATAACACTTATTTATATATTTGTGCATGCTGCATAATGGATTCTGTTGGTCAAGGAGCTATTAAGAAACGTAGAAGTAGAGAATTTCAAAATGCCTGGCTAGATGAAAATATCTTTAAGGATGGTTAGCTCCTCATCCTGCAGAAAATAAAGCGCTTTGTATTGCATGCAATAAAACTATCAGATGTTGCAAAACAAATTTAGTTGAACATTTACAAACGGTCAGACATATCGAGAACATAAAATCTTGTAATTATGACTGCTGATAATATTGATACTGAAAATATTGTAGTTTGTCACATAAAGATAAAGTTAAACGTGCAGAAATTAAATTAGCAACTTTTTTGTCGTGCATAATATAGCTTTTCAAATCGTGGATCATTTAATACCTTTAATGAAAGATATTTGTAAAGATCTCAAGATTTGTCACTAGCTCGAAATAAGTGCGCAAATATTGTTAATAATGTCACTGCAAAACGGGAAATTGAGACAATCGTAGAATATTTAAAAACTTGTAAATTTTCCATTTTAATAGATGAGAGTACGGATATCTCAGATACTAAATTAATGTACTTTCTTGTTCGATATGTATTACCTTCGAATAAAAAAATTACAACTCAATTATTAGAATTATTATCTTTAGATGCAAGAGATTGTTCCGCGAATAAAATTTTTGATATATTTAAAAAATGCTTAGAAGAAAAACATATTCCAATAAAAAATATTGTTGGAATAGCATCCGATAATACGTCATTGACGCAAAAATTCTTTTATGAGTCGTCTTAAAGAAGAAGTTCCAAATTTAGTAACAATGAATTGTATTTGCCATTCATCCGCGATTATAGCCAGTAAAGCTTGCAAAAAGTTACCTTCTTCTTGCAAAGATTTGATTAGAGGAGTTGCCACTTACATTTCGGGCAGTGCGAAGAGTATGTGCATATTGAGTGAATTCCAAGATTTTTTTGAAATTGAACGAAAAAAAATATTAAAATTGTCAGATACTAGATGACTTTGTTTACAAAAGTGCGTTGTTAGACTGTTAGAAAATTGGGAAGTCTTGAAAAGTCTTCCCAATTTTTTTGTTAGCAACAGTAGAAGATAAATTAAAATCCGCGAAAAATATATTACAATATTTAAATGATAATTCCATTAAAGCATATTTGTTGTTTCTCAAATACGCATTAAATTATTTTAATAATTTTAACGCACTATTCCAATCACGTAACATTTTAATCCATAAATTATACGAAAGCAGTCAACAATTAATTCGTTAATTAGACAATTTTTTAAATTACGATAATTTAGAAAATATTTCAATTTCAGATTTAGATAATAATGTACAACATATAGATAACATACGTATAGGACCGGAATGTGAGAGTTTTTTAGAAACATTATCTTTGGAATGCGCGCAAGAAATTAAATTGAAATGTTTAGACTTTTATGTTACGGCAGTTCGAGAAATGCTAAAGCATCTACCTTATAACGATGAATTTTTTAAATAGGTAAATTTTCTAGATCCTAAAATTGCTCTTTACAAAGAAGGTAGAAATAAAATTAAATATCTAACTTATATTGCTAAGCAAGTAGAATATGTTAACATATCAGATTTAGCTTTCGAGTGGGACATATTACCATCAAGTTTTGACGAACAACAAAAAATGCAGTTAGCTTCTTTACAAATAGATGAAATGTGGAATAATATATTACAATGCAAAAATTTTGACGGGAAAAAGTTGTTTCCAAATCTCGAATTATTAATTGAAGTAGTCCTTTGTTATCCTCATTCCAATGCCGAGGCTGAAAGAATATTTTCTATTGTTACAGATGTAAAAGGTAAGAAAAGAAATCGATTGTGTAATAATACTCTTTCCTCAATTTGTGTAATTCGATCAAGTCTTCAAGCTAAACACATTAATTGTATTAACTTTAAACCTGACGCGAAGCATTTAGAACTGCATAATACGCAAAATTTATATAAAAATCAATGCATCTGATAATGCTTAATATTTTTTGTATTATTTTGCATAATACTTTTGAATTTTTACATCTAGTCGATCTAGCCTATATTTTATTTCTGCATGCTGCACATTATTATTAATTGTTGTGAGAAGGCTTTGAACGAGCGATGTGCTCCCGCCCTTTCAGAGGACAGCTCCCGGTTGGCGGCGCGGCTCGAAGCGCCACGCGTGCGTGCGGGTTTCATGGGTGCTCATAAGAGCCACGGTCACTGTCGTGTTCAGACGTGTTCAGACGTCGATTGTGATTTACGATACAGAGTGTGATATATTACATATATAATAAATAGAGTACTGAGTGTTCAGAGAATAGAAAGAGATTATTTCCTGCCCATCTTGCCACATCCCGTAACGTTCTGAGCGATAGTTACAACAGGTTATGGGCCCAGGGCACGATTCCCCTGCGCGAGGAACGCGATACGTGCGTACGAAGTGTGTGAGACGCCGGCGAAGGGTATAAGAAGAGAGATAGAAGTACTTAGAAGATTAGAGGGTAAGTAAATAATATTTCTCGTTGCTGACGAGCAAAACGAGAGAATTTTCAGCTAATAAGAACGTTCGATAAATGCTGTTAGAAGGAGATAGATGTTTTTGCCTTTTTAGATAGAGGTAATTTCTCAGCTAATAAGAACGTTCGATAAATGCTGTTAGAAGGAGATAGATGTTTTTGCTTTTTTAGAGATAGAGATAGAGGTAATAGTGATAATAAGAGAATTAGAGAATAGATGTATAAAGTGTAATAGAGAAGTAGAGAATGATGAAATAGAAAGATATAGAAAGATGCCGCTTGGTAACAAGCCGGCGACGTGCGCGTGCAAGTCCGATCGCAAACGGCGAGAGTCATTTGTTTTTCGACGCGCGGAATTTGTTGCTGGGCGCGCACTAACACATAATCGATTTCGAGTGACAATATAGCATCGATGCGATACTACAATACACGAGTAGATGTATGTGTATGCGTATGTATAAAACTCTATATGAGTTTATATTTTGTTTGAAATCGTTATGTATCGGGTCGGTAATCGAGCAGGACTTGCTGTGCGGTGTAGCTTGATTACTGTTCAGGGAGGCCGCGTAAATTTGTATGGGCCCCGTGCGCGTGCGTGATCAACCCGAGCTCCCATAGATCTTTTCAGCAGTGCTGGGGATCGCAACGGAGAGTAGTGTGCGCGTACGGATAGCCCTGCAGAGGCGCGTGGTTTTCTCGCTTTGGGGTTATTGTGAATTGCAGTGCGTTCTATATAGCCTCACAAGCATCGAATTTTTATCGCTGAAAGAAATTTGGTGATAGAAATTGTAAATTATTATCTGTCAATAGTATGAATGTTAGTTTATCTTGTTAAAAGAGGAATGCTAATGTTCAATTGATATTTAAATCCCGATCTAGATGGAAAAAGAGACAGAGAATCTTCCGATGGAGGAAGAGAGTCAAGACGCATTAGTAGACTATGACAGCGAAGACCGTGTTGTCACAGTAATAGAGAGAGAAAGAGATAGCGAAGAGACAATAAGAGAAAAAGATAGAGGTAAGAGAGTATTTTTTTAAAAGAAAGCAATCTAGAAGGATAATATGCATGTGCATTCAGAGAAAATAAAAATAGTAATTTAAAAACTTTGTATAGAAGAAAAAGAGAAAAAGGAGGAGACTAGAGGAAGAGATGCAATACCAAAACGCAAAGAGATACCGAAAATTAGAGAAGATATAACTTTAACTAGAGCATGGGTAGAAGATCGCCCTATACTACCTATAGGAAGCTGAATGTTATATGAAAAACAGGAACAACTGGTAACGAAAATGGATGCGGTATCTAATAAATTAGAGGCGTCGTTGAAAACACTGAAAAAGTTATGGCCCAAGCCAATTCAATGATGGAGAATATGATAGAAGTTTCTCTTGCGAATCTCAAAAAGGAAAGAGTAAAACTTAGACGTTTAGAGGTAAACAATAAAAATACGCAAAGCTCAGTAGAGAATAGTATACAAACGGTTAAAGAATTAGAAGTAGAGTTTAAAAAGAGAAAGTTAGATGAAACAACAGTCTGTTCAGCCGAAAAAGATAGAAGTTTAGAGACAATTAAAAGCGCTTTAGAGGTGGAATTAAAAAGTCAAAGGTTGCATATTAGAAGAGAGTATAAGCTAACGCAAAAATCCAACTTTGATCTTTGGATGGATTATTTAAAATCCGAGTTAATGAATAACGATTTGTTAGATGTAATAGATTCACAAACATTGAAAGTCCAGAAAATCTTTCCGAATTAAAAGTTGCTAAGAGAAAAAGTCTAGTTAGAGATAAAATAATCAATCATTTAGATGAAAATTATTATAAAAGGATCTTACATGAAAAAGACCCAACAGAAATTTTAAAGAAACTAAGAGGATATAAAAAGAGTGAAATAAACGTTACTCATGCATCGGTACGAGCTAGACTTTATCAAATTAGAATGAGAAAAGATGAAAAAGTAAGTGATTTTTGCGAACGCTTCGATTCAATAATTAGAGAATATGAATCATGTGAAGATGCGGTACCTCTCACAGAACAAGAGATTAGATCTGCATTTTAATAAAATCTTTTATGATGCAGTTAGAGGCAGAGACTAAAAGTGAGATTAGAGAGAAACCAGAGAAACCTGAAATTAGAACACAGAGGGCTGCCACAGAAGAGGATATTAGACAGGTGAAGTGCTATAGATGCAATCGAATGAGCCATATGGCAAAGGACTGCCCATTAGCGGAATCAGGGACCCGGTTCTGCTATTACTGCCAAGAAGTACGAGGCCACAAGGGTGATAGTTGTCCGAATGCCGGAGCTCAGGCGAACAGATTTAGAGGAAAAAGGTATTTAGATAAAACCGTTAATAAGAATATAAAGAAAAAGGGTAAATTTGAGCAAAAAGGCCCTAAAAGAGTAAATAACAAAGGGAAAATAACCAAGATACAAAAAGTCAAGAAACCTACACCAACGAAAACATCAAAAGAAGGTAAGGTAATTATTTAATAATACGGACCACCCTCCGATGACCTTGACCTTGACATATGTTGTCAAGGTCACCCTCCTGAGTGACCTTCAGAAGTTTTTAGCCGGCGGTCGTTATTCGTTAAAAAGTTATTAACAAAAAAAGGTTCGAAAATATAGCAGCTATTTTGAGTATTGAGAGGCATAAACGACTAATATTACGTTTTTTTTTAAAGCAGAAAATACTTTATTTCGCGAGAAAATCGCTGCTTTACCAAAACACAACATTTAAAGTAGTAAATTGTTGATAAATTGAAGTCTTTGTTAAAGCAGAGAATACTTTATTTCGCGAGAAAGTCGCTGCTTTACCAAAACACAACATTTAAAGCAGCAAATTGTTGATAAATTGAAGTCTTTGTTAAAACAAAGAATACTTTATTTCGCGAGAAATCGCTGCTCTACCAAAAAACATAGAACGTTTATGGAGAGATATTCGCGAAGGTATTCCACGATATGGTCGTAGAGAGTACCATTTTAATCATTATTTAGCGGAATTTTGGTTTAAAAAAGCATACGATTTTTATGAACGATTAGATGCTTTTTTCAAAATAATGTCTATTATGTATCCTTTAACAGAAAATATAAATAAACTAGCTTTTCGGCCCGCGCTTCGCGCGGGCCTCAAAACTAGCGCGTGGGCCGAAAAGCTAGGAAACTATATATAGATCTATATATATAAATATAGATCTATCTGTGTATATATAGATATATATAGTCGCAACCATCATATAAGAGAATTTTTTCAATTATGTCGAGTTGAAGTTCATATTTCATTATCTTAACTTTAACATTTTCTCTTTTGGTTGCTTTAAGCACTGATTTAAATACAAATTACAAACGTTATAAATATTTTACTTGGCATATAATAGATTTCTTATTTAGGGAAGGCCGGGGCTAAACCGCCAGTTTCTTTTCGGTGCCGATTTTTAACAACAAAATAAATAATTTTAGTTAAATGTGGTATACCACTGTAACGAGTGAACCTTTAGCTACAAAATTTATATAGGAAATTTTTATCTATGTTGCTTTGTTTAACCGGTATAGAGCAAAAACGACAACGGTGGAAAAATTGAAATCTCAAAAATGCCGGGGTTGAACCGCCACCCCCCCCCCCCCACCCCCCGGGGCTAATCTGTCACACTGCATTTTCAATACATATACGTACATCTAATCCTGAAAAATGATAGGATACATTTTAATAATTGTTTTTTAAGAGAAAAATATAAAAATTTATTAAAAATGTTTATGCGAAACATTTTTTTTACTTATTCCATAAAACAATTTAGGCACGTGAATACAGATCCTGACAAGCGCACGCATGTGTTGTGTGCCCTACGCTCGCACGCAATGCACTGTTTCCCATATGCTCTGTTTATCGTTAACTTCTCTGAGCACACGCAGCACGTATTATCCAAGTCTTCGTCAGAATCCGACCGCTGCTGCTTCCTTCATTTCGATTTACGCCCACTGCTTGTCAAAGGCTGCGGTTCTGTTTGTGTGGCATTTTTTTCAAGTAGTTCAACGTGGTTCTCCGGACATCGAATTGTTTTGCGGCTGCGTAAGCGCTCATTTTATCTTTTCTCACCGCAAGAACTGCCTTCTTGAGTTGCTCCTTGTCGACGGGAGTCGTTTTGTGACGATACGTGCGTACCATTCCCTCCTATACAAACTGACGCACGTGCAAGGGAAGACAGAATCACGCTCGAGGGAAACCTAACCTGAAATCGCCGTGAGCTGAAGTCGTGCGTCTGGCACGCCACAGTGACGAGACTGGCGGACCAGCCCCGGGTGCTTACTGGCGGATAAGCCCCAAACATAAGTTTCAGGTTTGATCGCCCACGAAATATTAGACATCAACGATAATGAAAAAACTATACTGGATTCGTGTTCAGCATGCATTACTCTTTATAATCACTTACTTTGAAATTCGGTGATACAATAATATTCAAGATATTACAAAATTTCCACGCGCAGAAAATTTCACTTTCACCTTCCGAAAACACGTTTGCCCTCGTAAAAATCATAACACGGCAGGTAACCTGCCGAAACTCCGTTGGTCACATGGGTACCATAAGCAGCGTTTACAATGTTAATAGCGAGTTCGCACAATATACAGGTTCCGAGATATTTGATTTGGCGGTTCAACCCTGTTGGCGGTTTAGCCCCGGTCTCCCCTACTTATAAATATTTTTTTACTCCTAAAGTACCCACCGCTTACCCGCTATATTATTAGCTCTCATACATTTTTTTAATTCTTTAATTTATAAAACCTCTCTGTATACGATATTTTTTGTATAAGATTTTGGATTTTCTTCAATGAGATGTCCTTGATTGCTTGTTTCATCAATCTTAATTTTGACATTTTCCTTTTGGTTGCTCTAGAAAATGCCACATAGAGTTGACCATGAGCAAATACAGGATGTGGCAGATAAATCCCAACTTTTTGTAAAGTTTGTCCTTGGGATTTATTTATTGTCATAGCAAATGATACTCGAATAGGAAACTGTCTCCGTTTAAGCTTGAATGGAACTTCCGAGTCATTTGTAATGAAATCGATTTTTGGAATGAAGACAATCTGGCCTCGGGCAGGACCAGTCAGAACCTCCGCATAAATAAGATTATGTTTCAAATCAGTAACAATAAATCTTGTGCCATTGCAAAGTTTCATAACCGATTTTTTTGAAACCGGTTTCCAAAAAATCGTTAACGAAAAAGTAAAAATAAAAATAAAAATTATTTAAAAAATTCAGCTTGATATCTCAAAATTTGTGGAAATTAGAGCAATCACGTACATTTTTTTAAACAAAAATCGGAAACCTTTTTATTTTTAGCAATTTTTCTAATTCTATTATATTCTTTAGTTTTTTCTACCCCTAGTTCTTTAGTTTTTTCTTCATATACAATTCTTTAAGATTCGGTCAATTATTTCCCGAAAAATTGGAAAAATTTCGTAACCGGCTTCCAAAAAGATCGGTAACGGAAAATTATACACTTTATAGCAACACCCGGGAAATTCTACCTCTACTTCATATACAATTCTTTTAAATTCGGTCAATTATTTCCGAAAAATTTGGACAAATTTCGGTACCGGCTTCCAAAAAGATCGGTAACGAAAAATTATACACTTTACAGCATTCCCCGGAAAATTCTACCCCTGTTTTATATATAACTCTTTGAGATTCACTCAATTTTTTCCTAAAAAATTCTTTGAGATTCGGTCGACTATTTCCCAAAAAATTAAAAAAATTAAAAAAATCGGTTTCCAGAAAATCAATAACAAAAAACTATACACTTTATGGCATTCCCCGGGAAATTCTACCCCTGTTTCATATACAATTTTTTGAAATTTGGTCGATTATTTCCCGAATTCGGTCGATTATTTCCCAAAAAATTAGAAAAATTAAAAAAATCGGTTTGGGGGGGGGGGGGCGTAAAACAAAAAAAAGCCGCGACATTTTCATCCCCGAAAAATTTGCAACATTTTGGTACCAATTTCGAGAGAATCGGTCCATAAATGTGGAAGTAGTTCGCGTACAGACAGACAGACAGACAGACAGACAGACGGACGGTAATTATATATATAGATAAATATTATAGTAATTATTATCATTTCGTCCTGTAATTTCTTTCTTTGGTAAAGCAGCGATTTCTCGCGAAATAAAGTATTCTCTGCTTTAACAAAGACTTCAATTTATCAACAATTTACTGCTTTAAATGTTGTGTTTTGGTAAAGCAGCGACTTTCTCGCGAAATAAAGTATTCTCTGCTTTAAAAAAAAACGTAATATTAGTCGTTTATGCCTCTCAATACTCAAAATAGCTGCTATATTTTCGAACCTTTTTTGTTAATAACTTTTTAACGAATAACGACCGCCGGCTAAAAACTTCTGAAGGTCACTCAAGAGGGTGATCTTGACAACATATGTCAAGGTCAAGGTCATCGGAGGGTGGTCCGTATTACTAAATAATTACCGAAGGTAAATTATGTATGGTTAAATTAATAGTAGAGATAGTTCAAAAGAGTTAGTCAATTTCATTGCAGATTCGGGTGCAACGGATCATATTGTGAATAAGAACAATAAGTATGAGATTATACGACCGTGTAAGATATATACAATCAAACAAAGGGAAACGCCGTAATCGGTCAGGACTGGATCTTGCTTGTCCGAATAATATATATAAATTCTTGAGTGACTTTCTACGTACACTCTTTTGCCATGGCGGACCACGCGCCGTTACCAACGGTCATAACGCAGTCTCACGGAATGAGGGAGGTCCAGGTTCGAATCCTGGCTGGGGTGTTATTTTTCGCAACATTTTCTTTATATCCCCTGTATCCTATCCTATGTATTTAATATAATTAAATTGATATCAATTTAATTGTGTGATTGTATCGTTCTGGCTTTGGTTGAGACTGCGTTATGACCGTTGGTAACGGCGCGTGGTCCGCCATGGCAAAAGAGTGTACGTAGAAAGTCACTCAAGAATTTATATATATTATTCGGACAAGCAAGATCCAGTCCTGACCGATTACGGCGTTTCCCTTTGTTTGATTGTGAATAAGAATATAATTCTGTCAAATTTTGAAAAATATAAAGATAGAGTTATTAAATGTGCGAATAAAAATGAGCTTGCAGACATTTCAATAGATGGTAAAGGAGATCTTTTGTTGATAACAAATGAAAAAGAAAAGAGAGTTATTAAATTAACAAATGTAATTGCAACGAAAGAAGTATCCGAAAATTTATTATCTCTAAGAAAAAGTTGGCTGATGCGGGGTTCAGTATTTATGTAGATGATAAATTGTTAAAAGTTTACAATAAACTGACAAATAAAATAGTTTTTGAAGGAATTTATGAGAAACCAAATTGGATTATACAATTTGAGGTCACAAATAATAATATAGAGGACAATGTAGAATGTGCTGTGTATAGATGTAGAGCAGAAATTGTTCCACATTGTGAGCTTCCTGAACAATCGCAAGCAAACATTCAGAACAATGAATTATCCATTTCGGAGGGAGAGTTAGATGAGAGGGATAATGTTGGCTCTGCGATTGGGAGGGAGAATGAAGAAGAGTTCAAAAATGTGAACGAAAATATAGAACACAACAATACTGAACTCGAGCAAGTCATTAAGTTAGAGGTTATACAGACAATAGAGAATATAGAAGAAATGTTTGAAAGCTCAGTAATTGAAAAATTAGAGAAATTAGAGAAAATAAATAAGGCGATGTTATGGCATGTTAGATTAGGTCATGCATTGTTAAACTATCTAAGACAATTACAAAAAGTAGAAAAGAGATTAGAGACCGTTAAGTTTGATGACTCCATATTAGAGTGTGAAGTCTGTATAATGGCAAAGATGGCAAAATTGCCGTTTAAAGAAAATAGAAATAGAGCACAGAGACCACTACAGGTAATACTGTTACGCCCGTGCTGTTCGACCGTGCCGTGCGCTCATACGAGTCGCCCCGTAGCGAGAAGTCGCGAATCGTCCTTAGCGACGGATGTTTACAATCTTGATTGTCAGATTATGCTCTGGGAATCCGTCACGTTCGGACGTGTTTTCCCGAGCTCCTTGTATTAACGAGTTACAATATTAAACGAGTTCCTTTTCTATAAATAACGAGCCTTATTTCTTGAGTGAGTGCCGGAGTACGCGTCGAGCGTGAGTGTAAGTGCGGAAGAGTGGCTGACGCCCGACGAGCGTAACATTTTGGGGGCTCGTCCGGGATAGGACGTGCATCTGTAAGACGAGCGACGGCCAGGAATATCCTGATGGCCACGAGGAAGAGGCTCCGGCTTGAAACGCCTCACCGGGATGCCACCGAAGCGCCAGCGATCACGACGCTCACCGAGACGCTCCAAGCTGTCATTGAGGAGGTTCGACTTCTACGTGTGGAGCAGGCCCGGAGGGAGGAGGAGTACAGGGCGACGATTCGCCGTCAGGAGGAGGAACTCCTTCGACTCCGTGGGACGAACTCCAACAATCCCCAGCTAAGTCATACAAATAATAGAGCGTCCGGAGATTCGGGGACGCGAACCGCGAGCGACGTGGGGGCGCGGGTCACACGCGAGGGGGACGCGGTCGCGAGCGGTGCGTGTGAAAGCGACGTGCGCTCGGTTGAAAGAAACGAGATCGCGAGCAGCGCGAGTGAGAGCCGCGTACACCCGACCGGAAGAAGCGCGATCGCAGGAAGCGCGAGTGAGAGCGGCGCACGTCCGATCGAAAGAGGCACGATCGCGGGCGACGCGAGTGAAAGACCTCTATTAAGCTGGACCCCCCACCAGCGCAAATCAAGTTCGCACTAGGTCAAAAATTTAGTGCTATTTAGGTGCTAATTAAGTGCCCTAGTCCAAATTTTGGTGCTCGAACCGTTTAGCAGGAAATCGCGTAAAAAATGGGGGGGGGGGTCCAGCTTGCCATAAAGCTGGACCCCCCCATATCAGAAAATGGTCCTATAGAGAAGACAAGTACACTATAATTTAGTGCTAATTAAGTGCTAATTAAGTGCTCTAAAATAACGATGAAATATTGACAGATTATAACATTTATTTAAATATACCACTATATATTGAACACAGTACCGTCGCGGTCGACACAAACACTTAAAAAATTTGCTGCATGAATATATTCGTTACTAAAATGATCGAAAACATATATTTCCCAAATCTGAGTTCATTGCTAACAGTAAAACAATTACGATAATTAACTTAGACCAGCCGTTGGCGCTGAGCACTAAGTTCCGTCATCTGATCGTCTACGAATTAGTTGCTCGCATGATTATAGTATTAAAATAATTCTCAGACATTGTACTTTAAAAGAATATCACGATTCGAATTTAGTGCTAGCTGCTTAGTGTTGAAATTAATTAATTAATTAATGGAGCGTGCGCTTCGCGGATAAACTAATTAATTTCAACGCTATACAACTAGCACTAAATTCGAATCGTGGTATTTTCTTAAAGTACAATGTCTCAGGATTATTTTAAGACCATAATCACGCAAGCACCTAATTTTTTGACGATTCTGTAACGAACTTTAGAGCGCGGTGCGCGCGCTCCATGGATTAATTAATTAATATCAACGCTATGGAGTTAGCACTAAATTCGAATCGTGATATTTTCTTAAAGTACAATGCCTCAGGATTATTTTAAGACCATAATCACGCGAGCACCTAATTTTTTGACGATTCTGTAACGAACTTTAGAGCGCGGCGCGCGCGCTCCATGGATTAATTAATTAATATCAACGCTATGGAGTTAGCACTAAATTCGAATCGTGGTATTTTCTTAAAGTACAATGTCTCAGGATTATTTTAAGACCATAATCACGCGAGCACCTAATTCTTTGACGATTCTGTAACGAGTTATAGGGCGCTGCGCGCGCGCTCCATGAGTTAATTAATTAATTTCAACGCTATACAGCTAGAGTAGGGTATAAAGGAGAGTTCTACCCCGGGTGCTCGAGGGGGGGTGAGGGGCGGGGGGTCCCCCGGCGGGGGGTACCGCGGGGGGGGGGGTACCGCGTTTCCGGGCGCCGCGGGGGGGGGAGGGAAGGTACCGCGTTTCCGGACGCCGCGGGGGAGGGGGAGGGGGATACCGCGTTTCCGGCGCCGCGGGGGAGGGGGAGGGGGGGTTCCGAGTTTCCAGGCGCCGCGGGGGAGCGGGAGGGGGGGTACCGCGTTTCCGGCGCCGCGGGGAGGGGGAGGGGGGTACCGCGTATCCTGCGCCGCGGGGGGAAGGGGAGGGCGTACCGCGTTTGCGGTCGCGCCGCGGGGCGAGGGGGGGTACCGCGGTCGCGTTTTTCAGGCGTCGCGGGATGAGGGGGAGGGAGTACCGCGTTTCGGGCGCAGCGGGGTGACGGGTACCGCGTTCGCGGGCGCCGCGGGGTGAGGGGAAGGGGGTACCGCGTTTTCGGGCGCCGCGGGGAGCAGGGAACCGCGTTCGCGTTTTCGGCGCGCCGCGGGGGAGGGGTCCGCGTGCAATGGCCGCGTCGATCCGCGTGACGTCACACGGCGCGCTCCCGCTCGCGTTCCCCTTCATATAAGATGTTCCCTCGCGCTCCCGTCCCCGTTCGTGTTCTCTCTCTCCCCCGTTCGCGTTATCTCTCTCCCACGCGCGCGGTCTCTCGCGCTCCCGTCACCCGTTTTCCCTCCCCCCGTTCGCGCGCGTCTTTTCGCTCCCATCCATTAGAGTTAGATTATTTTTAAATATTATTTTAAGTGATTTATTTATTAGAAATAAGAGGAAGAATATTTAATAATTTATATAAGACAGATGAGAAAACGTTTAATGATCGCGCGACGAGTGCGGCACACGCATTCTTATCTAGAGTTACCGCTCTGTAATTCTAAACCGCTGACGGTGGACAAGGGAACGGTAGACGGAAGGAAAGATAATTTTAGAGACAGTGATATGTATTTTAATTTACATTTATTTCTCATGTAATGCATCGTGTATAATATTATCTACAGCATACGCCAACAGTTCACAATCTATTAGCGAATTTTTATCATAAAATTCATGCAAGATTCTAACTGCGTTACATTTATCGGTGATACAATTTCGGCGTAAAATGGTTACAAATTGTTTAAATTTTTCACTTACGCCATGAACATTTTGGCATAGTTGAAAATATACATTCTCGACGCAATGTTCTAGTTCAAACAAAAAGAGTACGGTTGACGGTTTCATGTACAAGCTGGTGTCGCACGATGTTAATTTTACAATATCTGCGTCACGTATTTTAACGAGTTCCAGATCTCGAAACGCTAGCGATGATGGCGCTGGTGACTGCACAAGTCGCTGAATATCAGCACGTTTTTCGATGAATGTCACCCACGTTGCATGAGGCAGAATTATTCGATTGCCTCGGTTATCGCCAATAAGTATATCCACAAACGACATAGGTCCCGCATTGATTCCAACATCCAAATATTTGTAAGCTGTAGATGTCATGGCAAATCTTCTTCCCAAAATACGAGGCGTGTAGCGAGGTTCAGAATTATGAGAAGATGTACTGTAGAAGAAAAGAAATAAGTATGGCAAAGTATATGAAAAAATGTAATTGAAAACTTACTGTTTCTCGCACGTTTCATTCTGAATCGGAACGTAATAATTCACACCGTGAGTGTTCATCGTATCTAGAGGCTGTTTGCAGAGCAACGTACTCGAACCGTATCAAACTCTTGACTGCGCGCTAGAATCCTCGCAGACTATTTATACATACAAAAATGCGAATCTTGCAAATAGCGCCCACCACCACAACCCCTCTATCTCTATCTCAATCATCAAAATAAAATGCACTTATAAGGGGGGCTAAACAGAAAAAATAACATATTAAAAATAACTTTACATTACATTTCACAACACTTTGTCACATTTTACCTCTCGCATGTATAACTAAATGACTCATCATCAATGTCCCCTGTCCCCCAAATCCAAATAGGCTCCCTGATACGATGCTTAGGACACCTCTTCATATAGCGGATTGCTGTTTGCGTTTCAGGGATAAAATCACAAACGTCATACGTATCATACGGATGATACTTATGACCCAATAAACATTTCAGTTGTGAGCGTGGTAAAGGTAAGTATTCTTCTTCATTCCGATGGCCTTTATATATATCATCGCCATACTCATCATCTTCAGGCTTGTATCGCGGAACGTAATAATCGTCAATCATGCCATGACACATGATAATCTTAAAGTTAATAGGCCAAATCGGATGCGCATCACTTGTATCAGTAATATGACATCTCTGCAATGCACGATGTTTAGGGCACCACTTGTTAGTGCGAGTGAGCACGTTTCGAAATCCTAGTTCTCGACCGCGAAGATTATGCACAATTGATGAACAATAACGTTTGTCTGTTCCCGCGTTGTCCATATTTTTTCACACAGTGTCAACGTGCTTTTTAAACTCTTGAATGCGCTCTAGAATCCTCATAAGCTATTTATACATACACAAAACTGCAAATTTTGCAAATAGCGCCAGCGTAAGGCTGCTGCAGTGGTACAGATTAAATCAGCATAAATTAATGACATGATACCTTTTTCATGGATACATCGCGATGTGTCTCACGGTGCCTTCATCGCACACGTGCAAAACTGCAAATTTTGCAAATAGCGCCGGCGTAAGGTTGCTGCAGTGGCACAGATCAAATTACTAAAAGTCAATGGCGTGATATAGTTTTCAAGAACATGTCACGACGTGTCTCACGGTGTCTTCATCGCACACGTGCAAAACTGCAAATTTTGCAAATAGCGTCGGCGTAAGATTGCTGTAGTTATACAGATCAAATCACCAAAAGTCAACGGCGTGATATCATTTTCGAGGACACATCGCGATGTGTCTCACGGTGCCTTCATTGCACACATGCAAAACTGCAAATCTTGCATTTTTTCGGAAAGCGCATCCGTAGAGATGCTGAGATCACGGCGAAATTAGATATGATAAAAAAAACACACGATGCGATATTAGTGAGATATAAAATGACGAATTTGAGGTTATGCTCAGTAGTCGAGGACTGGACGTCGAGGACTGTTAATACATTAAATTCGATGTAAAGAAAAATGGATATCGCACCTCTCGAAGAAATGGAAGTTGGAGCCAATGAAGAAGTGGAAGTTGAAGTCAATGAAGAAGTGGAAGTTGAAGTCAATGAAGAATTGGAAGTTGAAGTTAATGAAGAAGAAGATGAAATGTCAGTTGAAGAAATGTCTGATGAAGATACAATTCTTTCGGATGATTCTTGTTACGACAGCGAAAGGTTTGAAGATGTTGCAGAAGAAATTTTTCGAGTTTTAAATCAAGCTGAAGTTAATACCTTGGATAATTTGAAAAAGATGTGCTGTGTATACTTCTATTACACTTCTGGTCATGCAAAGTTTTGCTCATCGTGTATTGTAAGAATAAGCGGACTATTTTCAAGGCTTTACGCTGTTCGAAAACATGACACCCGTCCATATATACTTATCGATGGCCTATTCTGTTCGGCACGTAAACATCCGTTGCATCAAATAATGCCCTGTAATCTGTGTCCTATTTGCACTATTGAACTGATGTAAAGACATTTTGTGATTGAAAGTGCTACGTCGACGTTGCAAACGGATTAAACAGATATATTTCAAAGCGGTTTTGTGAAGTTGAAGACATTGCAATGGAGCAAGAGTTGTTGCAGCAATCCACCCTATTAAATTCGAGGGAAGAATTTACCGCGTGGGAGCAACGATGTGACGAGTTTATCGAATCGTTGGAAAAACAAAGCCGAATTAAACGGCCACGATTATCGATCGGTCTCAAACAGTCATTGATCGCTTGTATCGCACGACTCGAAGGTCTGAAAGACTCGGTACGTCAACGTTTCGTGCATGTGGGTGCCGGATACAGTGCGAGTGAGACAGGACTCAGATGGCGCGAGATAGATACGGCTTTCGAAAGTCGTATACTGACTGGTGTGGTAATAAATTTCAAACACATCGAACCTCGTCAATTTCTCAAAGATGCGAGAGACTTGTACTCGATCGTGTGCGGAACGTCATGCAACGACATGACAATGTAAAGATAAACACAATGTTTAATGGTGAATTTGTTGCAGGTGACAAACGCGCGAATAAAAGTATCGCTACGAGAAACTGTGAACTCTTTCGTGAGTCCGATCTGCACGAGTGGTACAAGCGACGCGTTATCGAGCCTACTCTAGCATCGCTGGAGGAATTCCAGGAACGTGATAGCGGGTGGGTGTTGTCGCGTATACTTAATTTGACTGTTAACGTAAACAAGTATAATCCATTGCACGCGGGGTGTTTTGTGGAAATACCGCGAGAAATTAAAATGAAGAAAGCGGTGATCAACGTGCGATCAATGGACAACGCATGTTTTGCATGGTCAGTGGTGGCTGCTCTGCATCCAGCCGAGAGACATGCAGAACGGGAATCGTCGTATCCTCATTATACATCGGTGTTAAATCTTACAAACATTGAGTTTCCAATGACGTTGGATCAAATTAAAATTTTTAAAAATCACAACGACATCTCCATCAATGTCTACAGCATCGAGAAAAAAAAACAAGGAACTTACTATCTTGCCAATACGCCTCACCGACCGAAAGATGGACAGACATGTAAATCTGCTGTACGTGCATAACGACAACGTGGGGCATTTTGCATGGATCAAGAATCTATCCCGTCTCGTGAGCTCGCAATTAAGCAGGCACAATGGTCGGAAATACTTTTGCGATCGGTGAGTATACATCTTAATAGATAATAAAAATAAATCTTACTGGAAAGATATATAAACATTTTCATTATTTACGGATGTTTGCACTACTTCAGCTCCAGCGAGAAATTGGAAGCCCACACCGTCGACTGTCGGGAGATGAACGACTGCGCGATCAAGTTACCGAGTGATAACGACAAGTGGTTGACCTTTAAGAATCACAGCAGGAAGGAACGAGTTCCGTATCGTATACGCCGACCTGGAATGTACCCTGGAGAAGATGGAAGCGGATCCGGAAACGTCCAGGTACATGTATCAACATCATCGCGTATTTAGCATAGGGTACTATGTCCGTTGCTCGTACGACGACTCGTTATCAATGTATCGGTGTCGTCGCGATAAGGATTGCGTCGCGTGGTTCGCCGAGGAGCTAAGACATTTAGCTCACAACGTAAAGCCTATTTTGTCCACTAATGTACCCATGGCAGATTTCACGCGAGACGAGTGGAAAAAATTTAACAGCGCAACACACTGTCACGTGTGTGAAAAACCGTTCGAGCCAGATGACGTGCGAGTACGCGATCATTGTCATCTGACCGGTCGATACAGAGGTCCCGCGCATTCAAATTGCAACTTAAATTACAAAGATTCGCATTGCATTCCCATAGTTTTCCACAATTTATCGGGCTACGACGCGCATTTTATTATCATGGAAATAGCTACAGCGTACGAAGGACATGTAGAACTGCTTCCAATCACAAAAGAAAAATACATTTCGTTTACAAAAAACGTTAAAAGCACCGAAGATAAAGATAAGAAAACTTGCATAAAATTGCGATTTATCGATTCATACAAGTTTCTCACCGCTAGTCTTGACAAATTGGCATCTTATCTCAGCAAGGATAAACTGCGAATATTACAACGCGAATTTTGTAAATTATCCGCAGAAAATTTTGATTTATTGACACGAAAAGGCGTATTTCCGTACGAGTACATTGACTGCGTCGAAAAGTTGGAGGACTCGTGTTTACCACCGCGCGACTCGTTTTACAGTTCATTGACAGGTGACACCGTATCCGAGAGCGATTACGCACACGCTGTCAACGTCTGGCAGCAGTTCTCCATTCGAACGCTCGGTGACTACAGCGATTTATATCTCAAAACCGATGTCTTGCTGTTGGCCGATATCTTTGAAAATTTTCGCGATAGCTGCGTCGCGAGTTATGGACTCGATCCGGCGTATTATTACACTCTACCGGGTTTTACGTGGGATGCTATGTTGAAGCATACGCGTATCAATTTCGAACTGCTCACCGACATTGACATGGTCATGTTTATCGAACGAGGTATACGCGGCGGTTTGAGTCAATGTTCAAACAGATACGCGCTGGCCAACAACAAGTACATGCAGTCGTACGATCCATCGAAGCCGTCGTCGTACCTAATGTATTTCGATGTAAACAACTTGTACGGCTGGGCAATGTGTCAACCATTGCCTTACGCAGATTTTCAATGGGTCGACGACGTAACCGATTTCAATGTTATGGATGTCGCGTTGGATTCCTCGATAGGCTACATTCTCGAAGTCGACTTGGAGTATCCACAACATCTTCATGACGCGCACACTGACCTACCGTTCTGTCCGACGCGCGATAAACCACCCGGTAAGCGGCAGGACAAGCTCCTCGCAACATTATACGATAAGAAACGTTATGTCATACACTATCGCAACCTGCAGCAGTGTACTCGTCACGGGCTCCGTATAGCAAATATTCATCGCGTATTGAAATTCGCGCAATCTCCATGGCTTCGCGATTATATAGAACTCAATACGAAATTTAGAACATTGGCCAAGAATGATTTCGAGAAAAATTTATACAAATTGATGAACAACGCCGTGTTTGGCAAAACCATGGAGAACGTGCGCAATCACGTTGACGTGCGACTCGTGACTCATTGGGAGGGTAGATACGGCGCGGAGGCAATGATTGCGAAACCAAATTTTCACAGTCGCAGCGTCTTTTCGGAGAATCTAGTAGCAATAGAAATGCGAAAACTCGAGGTGAAATTCGACAAACCAATCTACGTGGGTATGTGCATCCTCGATATATCCAAGACATGTTTGTATGAATTTCATCACGAGTACATGTTACCGTTGTATCGCGACAAGTGTAAAGTTACGTACACCGATACGGACAGTCTCATTTATCACATCGAGTGCGACGACGTATACGATACCATGAAGCGCCACATTAAAAGATTTGACACTAGCGATTACACGATCGATAATGCGTACGGTATCCCACTCGCCAATAAAAAAGTTCCGGGTTTGATGAAGGACGAAAATAACGGTGCGATAATGACCGAATTCGTTGGACTTAGAGCAAAGATGTACGCCTTGCGAGTCGACGGTAAGAAAGATACGAAAAAGGTCAAAGGTGTTAAGAGTAACGTCGTAGCCAGGTCGATAACGTTCGACGATTACACGCGGTGTCTGCGCGACGAAATTGAAATGACGCGACAGCAGACTTGCATAAGATCCAAACGACACGAGGTGTACACCGTGTCTGAAACGAAAATCGCTCTAAGTCCATACGACGATAAGCGATACATTATACCCGGTTCTACCAAGACGCTGCCATGGGGGCATTATAAAATACCATCATAAATATATATATATATATATTGTAATTACATTTGGATATTTTGAAAATAAATGACTCATTTGTATGTATAATATGTTTTTATATTGTAATAAATTTTTACAATACATTATTCTTGTGTATCCATGAATTGTGTGAATTATCAAATCCTAACCACTTTACATAAACCTCATCCCCCCTCTTGCGCAAAACTTTTTCAACGAGATACACGTCGGAATTAGCAACGCGATGTAACTCATATTCGTAGAAGCCGCCGGCGATGGGTTTTCCGCAGGAATCTTCCAATAGATACGTCACGGGATTAGTTTTCTGCACTTTGACGATTCTAAACACCTCCGTGGTCCAATTTGGCGTGTATCCTTTCTCGAAGATTGTCTTGAATTTACTCACGCGTACCGAGTCGCCCACTTTGAATCGCGCGGGAGCAGCGATCTTTACGTGACTGTACACCGTTGTTAGGAGCTTGTCGGCGATCGCGGGGGTAACATCGATGGGTCGCATGCCGATAGTTCGATGCTTTCGCGCGTTGTAATCCGATACGAGACCCGACAACGAATCGATCCATTTGTAATTTCCATTGCGCGTAAACATTTTCCACATGTCGTTTTTGAGCGTGCGATTGAATCGTTCGACGACCGATGCCTTCATTACGGAATAGGTCGAATAGTGATTGATATTATGTTTCTTCAAGAGTTTCTGCACGTTTGCGTTGTAAAATTCTTTCCCCTTGTCAGTCTGCAGATTTTTCGGACATCTTCCACCGTCTCGAATTATTTTTGCAATCGCCGTAGTAACCTCGATTCCGCTCTTGGCCTTGAGCGGTACGGCCCATGCATGCTTGCTCAGCACGTCGATAACGGTGAGTATGTAGTGGTTGCCTCTGTTGAATCGCGTGTATGGACGCATCTCGACCACATCCGCCTGCCACAGGTCATCGTATCCGCGCACTATGACGCGTCTTCGCGTAAAATTTCTTCTCGCAGGAGCGTGTAATTCTTCCACCAGTTTCCGTTTCTCACTTGATTGCTTCTTACTAGCCATGACGATGGCGCGCAACTGACGCAGAGATCAGATGTACGTTCTTATCTATTCACGATGATGATTCGCAATTACATCTTGAATCACCTTTTGAAGCTCCTTTAGGGTATTTTGCATGTTATTCTGGAATGCGACCATTTTTCTCTCGATTTCATCCTGTCGATCTTTTACAATTTGCATGTTTTTCTGGAATACGACCATTTTTCTCTCGGTTTCTAACTGCCAAACTTTTAAAATTTGCACGTTCTGCTGCACGTAGCGTTTGTTGGCGGCATCACCATCATCTACAGGCGGCGCTATCCGTCGAATCTTGCGCGATTTCGCGTCAAAGTCGGTGGCAACCATGCAAAGAGCGTTATCGCGGACGTAACTTCTGATTAATCCGCTCCATTGATAGTACGGTTCCGCACCGCCTCTTCCGAGCAATATACCAAACTTGTTGATCGGCATTTCGATGTTGATTGAATGACTCGCCGACGCGCGGTTTAATTTATAATAAGTCCATACTCGCGAAGTTCCTCGTGAATCGACTGGATCTCGTTATCGTGACCGTTGTGACCCGCTAGGCGCGAAGCTTCGAGCAATCGGAGACGATCTACAAGCTCGTTGGGATCGTCCCAATGAACATAGTCGATCTTGTTGTCGTTTAATGTCATGGCACGCGGTATACATTTTCCAGCTTTTTTATGCGAAATCGGCGATGCAATTATATGGCCGATCTTGTTGCCGTTTAATGTCGTGGCGCGCGGTATACCTTTTCCAGCCTTTTTACCCGAAATCAACGGTGCGATTATCTGTGTGTACTTGTATCCCTGTTGCCATTTAATCGATCGTGAGCATCATGATTGCGTTTATGAGCATTCGTCATCAACAGAATGCTCTTGTACTTTAGCTTGTCGTCCTCCGTGTAGTTCTCGTTATTGGGATATTTCTTAAAGATCAACTCGTAAAGACCGCGTGTGCCAGCATATCGTATGCCGTCGATAATTATGTTGTCCGCGTTGTCCACGTCAAAACGTTTATTACCGAGCATCATTCCATCGTTGCTGAAATAAACGCCGTACACGGTGTCTAAATCGATTTCTCGATCGCCGCTCAGAACTGCTCCGACGTACTTTTGGCTCAATGGACCCAAGTGCTCTCGCAACGTTTCTTGACCCTCAGATGTTTGCATCTGCTGTCGAACGGACGTCACGAGCGAGTCATCCGTGGTTTCGAAAACATCCTCGTTTGCGAGTGATTCGAGCATCGTGGGTTGTACGGACGGCGCAGAGGTTATCGGTGGTTCATTCAATGGACCTTTCGATCGTTTCGATTTACTCGGTTGTAAAATTTTAATTATTTTACTCAAATTAGATGGCACATTTATCGATCGTTTCAACGTAACCGGAGTTGAAGCCATTACAGAGTCGTTAAACGAGGTGTTTGATCGTTTTCGTTTGAGATTTGGCTCTTCGTCTTCCCACGCCGACGAGGTGTTTGGTCGTTTTCGTTTGAGCTTTGGCTCTTCGTCTTCCCACATCGTTTCATTCTCAATCTTCGACACATCATATTCTTTGCCAACGGTGTTTTCGGCAATCTGCCTCAGAGGCTCAATGATGGGCTTAAAGTGTCTCTCCAACGCGATTTCTTCCTCCATTTTACCGGTTTTCAAGGCGTGATACTTTTTGCGAATCGAATTGCCCGTTTTCGCAATTTGATTTGCTATCCTCTCGCGCTCTCTAATCTCCTCGCTGCTGTCCATGTTGTTCAATCGACGCGTCGACAACAACTAATCACGTTACGGTATCGCAAAGTCGTTAAATCCTTTTCTGTATCGACCATTCGAAATCGCGCTGTCCTTGTCTATCACCACGAATCCATACTTTTGTTGCCAACATGTATGACACAATTTACTGAAATCATCGTAAGACATATATGTGTTTACGTGATCGTTGTATACGTGTTTTAGATTGGTACCATCCTGTTTAAACATAATCAATAATAATTACATAGATTATTTGTGGGATAAGCTTCCCGAACATATCAAGGCAGATTCGGAGGTTCAGCAATATCGCCGCTGTTTAATACATTATAATTTGCCATGGCAGCGAACGCACATCGACGGTCCGCCGCCACTGATAAAGAACTGCGGCGAATGTCGCCGAAGATAGGTCGAGGTCTGTTGAATCGTGCGATAAACGCACTTCCGATCGAATTACATATCCCCGGCTATCAATTTTGCGGTCCGGGAACTCGTTTAGAAACACAATTGGCAAGAGGTGATCAGGGTATTAATCCATTGGACGCAGCGTGTCGCGAGCATGACATAGCCTACTCGCGTAGCAACGATCTCGCAGAACAACACGTGGCCGACAATATACTCGCCGTGAAAGCGCGAAAACGTGTCACCGCGAAAGATTCGACTCTCGGAGAGAGAGCTGCAGCTACAGCCGTCTGGGCGGCCATGAAGACTAAAACGAAACTCGGTATGGGTTTGAAAACGACGAAAAAGAAGAAGAACAAGTGAATACTTCCGGTAGCGAAACGCGGCGGTATCCTGCCAATCCTGCCGTTATTAGGGGTTCTCGGCTCGTTGGTCGGCGGAGCGGCGGGAGTCGCAAAGGCCGTGAACGATAACAAAGCCGCGCAGCGTCAGCTGGAAGAGATGCAACGTCACAATCGCGCCATGGAAGGTCACGGACTTTATCTCGCTCCGTACAAACGCGGACGGGGAGTCTCGAGAAAAAAAAAAAAAAACGTCGAAGAGACGCTAAAAATCCCCAAGGGTGTAACTACCAACGTACAACTGCAACAATTGGCAAAACGTATGCGCATTCCATATTTTAGAGGTATTTTCATGCGCGACTCGTTACCGATCGACGGTATACGTCGAAACGAGAGTGGCATCGTGAATTTGGATAATGCTGAGGGACCGGGTACTCACTGGGTGGCGTACGCGAAGAGGGGAGATCGTGCCATATATTTCGACAGTTTTGGCAATCTTCGACCACCGAGAGAATTGGCGCAGTATCTGAAGAACAATGTAATAGAGTACAATCGCACGTCTTATCAGCGATGCGATCAGAGCAATTGCGGACAACTGTGTCTGCGCTTTCTGCAGTCGGTTGACAATCACTTTAAAGACCGACGTTACGCTGTTTAATCTCAGTATTCATTCAAACATGTCACTGACATTTACGCTCACCGGCAAGAGCAGCATCCTCGCGGTAAGCTACTTTCCTGCCGTGGATTTGAGCGATGGCGATTACGAGCTCGGTCTGACAGATTTTGAAACCTGTCACACGATACCAAATGTAAATTCGTCGAATAATAAATTCTACTTTGACGACGACAAAGAGATTACCATTCCCGAAGGATCGTATGAACTGCGTGATATAGACATGTATCTGAAACGTGCTCTTTTATGGGACCAATCCAATAATGTCTCGACAAACGAAGATGGAGAGTATCCATTGATTATTCGGGCTAATAACAATACGATGAAGAGTGAGATCAAGTGCGCTTATCGGATAAATTTTACAAAACCGAACAACATTGGATCGCTGCTGGGATTTTCAGCGAATCGCGTGCTAGAGTCGCGACAATGGCACGAATCGGATGTTCCGATAAATATCATCAACGTAAACATCATTCGCATAGAGTGTAACGTGACTGCGGGTGCATACAGCAACGACAAGTACGTGCACACGATACACGAGTTTTCACCGAGTGTGCCTCCAGGATATAAGATATCGGAAACGCCGGCACAGATCATTTACCTTCCGATCATCGTACGGAGCATTTCGGACTTGACGCTTCGCGTCGTGGATCAGGACGGTCGATTGATTGATTTTCGCGGAGAGGAGATCTCCGTTAGACTGCACGTACGAAGACGACAGCGGTAACGTGAGATGCTCGTACTGAACGAAGCTGAGCAGGTGCAACAGACGAGAAAGAAAATTAGAGAGACAATCCGATCGCCAAAGAAGAAACTCACTGCGTCGAACGTTGAACTTTTGAAATCATTGGGTTTCGTCGTGCAAAATGGCTAATATCTTAAACATTGGAGGTGAGCCGATCTTTGACGACAGCGTCGTCAAGATTGAGACACACACGTACAATCCGTACGCCAACACGACGTTTGGACATAACGATGAAATAAGAATACCTATACAACAGCAGGATTTACACACATTGCCGTGCGAGAGTTTTCTCTACATTGAAGGAAGATTGACGATAAAGAAAAAAAATGACGAGTCTCCGGTAACGCTTGCGAATAATTGCGTAGCGTTCATGTTTGATGAAATTCGATACGAGCTCAATGGCGTGGAGATTGATCGCAACAGAAACGTTGGAATAACCAGTACCATCAAGAACTACGTATCGCTATCGTACAACGAATCTCAACTCATGCGGAATGCTGGATGGGACGTTACATCGAGCATATCGGAAGAATACTTCAGCTTTTGCGTACCGCTCAAGAAGTTGCTGGGCTTTTGCGAGGATTACAAACGCGTGATTGTTAACGGTCGTCAAGAAATAATTTTGATACGAGCGCGTAGCGATAACAATTGCATTGTAGGAAATCCGGCGACGGAGCCGGAAATTGAATTGTTTAAAGTACAGTGGCGAATGCCTCACGTTACATTAAACGAGGTCAATAAGCTATCCATGCTACGGGCCTTGGAAAGCGGGCGATATCTTAGTGTCAGTTTCCGTTCGTGGGATCTGTATGAGTACCCCATGTTGCAGAGCACGACCAAGCATTCGTGGGCCGTCAAAACGGCGACTCAGCTAGAGAAGCCGCGGTACGTTATCTTTGCGCTGCAGACCGGTCGCAAGAATATCATGTCGCAAGATGTTAGCGTATTCGACGACTGTAACTTGATCAATATGAAACTTTATCTAAACTCTGAATTTTATCCATACGATGACTTGAATCTAGATTTTGGTAAAAATCGATACGCCATCCTTTTCTATATGTATGCGCGTTTTCGTAAAGCTTATTACGGATACGACTGCTTCGATACGCTTTGCACCATAGTTACATTCCTGACAAAAAGACCTTTTGTTGTCATTGATTGCTCGCGACAAAACGAATCTGTCAAGAGCGCCACCGTGGATGTGCGAATAGAATTTGATTGCAAAGAGAATATACCGGCAAATACTACAGCCTATTGTCTCATCTTGCATGATCGCGTAATCGAATACTGCCCATTGTCGAACGTAGTGCGCAAAATCATGTAAATTGTAATATCGGCAGATATTGCAGTATAAGAGGCATCGATGTATCGCGATAAGATACAGATTGCTCCGTCGTTTTGTCATGATCATACCAACGTTTGTCGATCTGCAAGGATTCATCGTCGAGATGAAATTTGTCGTAAAGGAGGTGGCGGTTCTGAGAAACGGGGCCGTTTTGGCGCATTACATTTTTACACTCCCCATGCCGTGGAGTCTCTTCACAAAATCCGACAAGTCATGCGCTTCCTGGTTGATTGCAAATCACCATGGACTACGATGGAAGGATGGAAACGTGCCGTACAGCATGGCGAAACACCTAATTACATCGGCCGTGCTTGGAGAGAGTGACGAGACGTCGACTCTTGTATACGTCAAGGGATGCCAGAAACGAGAATGGCTGGTGGATCTGCTTGAGAATAAAGCGAGAAAAAACCTAAACATTGAGACTTTGGATGCAGATTTTGAAGATATCGAATCTTTAAATAATCTAGATGTTACTAATACTATACGATGTGGAAAACATGTTAAGAATTGCGCATTACAAAATGTATTAAAAATATTTAACTGGTGGTCGCAACACCAGAAAAATAGTGATTTTTGAAATAAACTATATATGTATATATAAATGTTTTATTTCCTTTTACCACATAGTTTGTAGTATAATATAGATGTTTTAGGTGTTCGATAATTGTTCAAACGCTGTTTTAAAAATGTTTTAGTTGTTTGATAGTTGTTTTAATGATGTTTTAAAGATGTTTTAGTTGTTTAAAAGATATTTAAAAGATGTTTTAACGATGTTTGATAGTTGTTTAAAAGATGTTTGATAGTTGTTTAAAAGATGTTTTAAAGATGTTTTAAAGATGTTTGATAGCGGTTCGATAGCTGTTGATTGTATACCTGCAGTATATCGGCGCTATTTGCAAAATTTGCAGTTTTGCACGTGTGCGATGAAGACACCGTGAGACGCATCGTGATGTGTGCTTGAAAAAGGTATCATTTTCATATAATATAATATGCCTGAGATAATTCATGCATATCCTCGCTCCTCATTTTATTTGAGAGCGGTTCAGAGTCTCCACCTACGATTGCAAGATGCAAAGGTAAGTAGAAGATTATTTTTCATGACTGCTAGTTTTTGATAATATAATATGTCACAGATAAATCACGTACAACCCTCTCTCTTCATTTTTTCGACCCCTATAAATTGAGCTCGGGCTAGAGCGCGGTCAGTATAACGGTAATCAGTAACGGTAACAGTATTCAGTAACGGTAACAGTATTCAGTAAGCATGGATTATTATTATTATTTCTTTATGCGTGCGTGCGTGCGTGCGTGCGCGTGTTTTAAGACGAAATTTAATATTCTTACCGTCTGCTTACAGCCGCGTATGGACTATTTTATACCGGGATTTGTAAATATCCAACATTGGCATTGGGTGCGCGAGATGAGACGCGCACGTAGAGATATGCATGATATCTTATGGGAGTACAACATAAGCGAGGGAATGAATGCCCTGCGAAGGCTCGTCGGAGAAGATTACGAGGAGGACGAGGAGGAGAATGAATATTGGTAAGCTTTTTCAATAAAATATTTTTGAATTCTTATCTTAATCTATTGCTTTGTATGTTTCAGGTAGAAAAGAATTTTCATGTCGGATCCTGTATAGGGCGCCCGTTTTGTCATTATTATTATTTTATTATTATTTATCAAGAATAGAGCTCTCGAAAACAATAATAGATAAAGTTATAAAGGCAAATGAGAGCCGTTTCGCACGATGGACGGGCGACAATAACAACAAAATTATAAAATTAATATATATAATATAACGCAAACGTTTCGGTCCTTAGTTTGGACCCTCCTCAGTACATACAGATGGTCATCAGAGTAAATGCAGGGGTCAAAAAGTGTAAAGCAGTGGTCACAGTAATATAATGCAGTCAAATTCCGCTCTCCAGGATTTTATGAGAGTGTGCATCTCAAGTCTCCAATCCGACTGTTACCTTAATTCCGTCAGAAGAAAATTAAATAAATATAAATGGTCAAACATTAAAATTAAATCGTAAAAGTTACCTGACAGTCGAATTGATCAGAGTTAAGATATCATCTCTTCGCGTAATTATTACAACGTTAAACGTCCTTCTCTGGACGAGCGCAAGAGTTACAATGACGAAATATCATGAGGCATCAACATAACATTAAATAGAACTGTTGTGAGAAAAGAAATCAACAGTGTGGAAGTCCCTCGATAACAGGCGTGTAATTATTACTAAGTCCCGCCGTGTCCTCCTGTAAGTTAATGCCATTGTTTTGGCGCTTAATATAAAACATCTCCGAAATGTTTCTCCTTAAGTAAGATCTCTCCCGATCCATAATTAAGACATTGTCCCAATCAAACTCATGCCCCTCCAAACGGTGTTGTGACACAACTGAAAGGTCCCTCGGATTTCTGCTAAGCTGATTACGGTGCTCCTTAATACGGGTTCCCAATTGTCTCTTAGTCTGGCCGACGTACGATGCATCACAATCCTGACAGCAAATTTTATAAACAACTCCGCTCAGGAAGTTATTATGTAGCTTGTCTTTCAAAGGTTTGATAATCCAGCTCAGTTTGTTCAAGCCAACAATTGCAGTGCGCAAATTAAATTTTTTAATTGTATTACAAAAGCTATTAGTAATTTTATTGATGTAAGGAACAACAAAGAAACGATCTTTAACCATGCTGTCAGTAGTGTGAGCATCCATCACGCTTCTCCGCTGTTGCTCATTAATCAATTTGATAATTCTTTTTTTGACAATCTTAAACACGAGTTCTCCCCCGACGGGTTCCTACCTTGCCGAAGCCCCGGGGTGGGTGTGCGTGGTTCGCGGGGCGCGGGGACGACGGGACCACTCGTCGGACCCGGTGTTCTCGGGGGCTGCGGGTGGCCGCCCTGGGGCGGGTGGGGGGGCTTAAGGGCGCGCACGGGGATCACCCGCTCAGGGGTGTAGCCGGGCGCGCCCGACCAAAAGGAACCCCCCAAGCCAAGGTGTGAGCAACCGTGCTGATGGCTGCGTGGCGCAGGGGGTGCTGCGTCACTAACGGTGCCTCCTGGAAACCGGGCGACCTCCGGGAGTAACCCCTTCGGGGGCAGCCAAGCCCCGGGCATTCGCGGCTCTGCCCGGGTGAGATCGCGCGACCGCGGTACTCGTGGGAATAAAAATGGATGAACAAATAAATTCAGAGTATGAGGAGGTCCTCCAGGGCGTGGCCACCTTAGTAGGTGGCGAACGACCTGAGGAAACTAGACCGGGCAGCTTGGGGAAGGAGCCGAATGAGGCCCAACCACAAGCTGGTAAAAGCCGGAAAAAATTTAGTGGAGCGGCACGTCGCCGCTACAAAAAACAGAAGCAGATGGAGGGGAGCAGCGGCGCTGAAAAGCCCGCTTCAGAACTGAACTCTGCTTCTGCAGCAGCGCTGGAGACGGGGGAGCGAGCTTCCGCTGGGACGGGCAAACGTCCCAGATCGGAACAGAGCACACCCAGTCCCAGCATTGCACAGCTGGGCAAAAGGCCTAAGATCGCTCCAGATCAGAGGACTTTTGCCCAGATAACATCCGGCCTAGTGAGGGTGGCCATGGTTCCCATGGAGTATCCCGAACGAAAGCTGGACGAACAAGAGGTTGCTCTCTTGAAGGAAAAGGTGAGGGGAAGTATCCTGAGCATTGCGAGGGGTACTAAAGCTCCCACCTTCAAGGGCACCTCAGATAGGGACGGTGCAGTCATTTTTAACTGCACCGATGTAGAAACCGAAGGGTGGCTTCGAAGCCTAACTTCGGTAATAGATCTTAACGGGGTCCGGCTGCGTGCAATGCGGCTCGATGAGCTGCCTAGGCGGCATCGAGTGGTAGTGCATGTAGAGGACCCTAAGATGCCTGTCAAGGAAGCAATAGAGCTACTTGACAGACAAAATGAGGGTCTCCAAGCCGCGGACTGGGTGGTCGCGAGGGGTAGCGAAAGTAGGGATGCTACGAGCACCCACTTCGCTGCCCTTATTGGGGAGGGAGCGTTGAGTGCTCTTAAAGCGCTCAACTTTAAACCCTTCTGTGGACTCAGCCAGGCGACAGTTAGGTTGCCTGGGGGGGACCGCAGGGGGGAGTTAGGAAGGAAGGAGGATAGATCGGAGACTGCCTAATCAATGGCAGGCTCCAATATCCCCTTCACTCAAATCAACTTGCATCACAGCAAAAGCGCCTCGGCGGTTCTAGCCAGGTGCGCAGCTGTGATGCACACAAAGCATTTATTCCTCATCCAAGAGCCGTGGCTCGTCAAGGGACACATTAAGGGCCTTGGAGGTTGTGGTAAATTGTTCAAAGCAGACAACGCAGAAAGACCAAGAGCCTGTATTGTGGCGAAAGGTCTGGATGCCTGTCTATTACCACAATTCAGCGACGGCGATTTAGTAGCTGTAAGGCTGAAACTCAATACAGACGATGGAGGGGTCAGGGACCTGATAGTGGGGTCTGTTTACATGCCCTACGATTCGGAGGAACTACCCCCCCCAAAGAAACATGATAGAGCTAGTAACTTATGCGAAGGAAAGGGGACTAGAGCTCCTCTTGGGCTGTGATGCGAACTCACACCATTTGGTGTGGGGAAGCTCCGACATAAACCCAAGAGGGGAGAGCCTACTTAACTTCATCATGAGCACTAACTTACAAATCCTAAATAGAGGAACAGAACCCACTTTCCTGGACTCTAGAAGACAGGAAGTGATAGACATTACGTTGTGCACGAGGGGTGTGGTGGATCTGGTGGCGGGATGGAGGGTCTCAAATGAACCTTCAGGGTCCGACCACAGACAGATCCGCTTCGACCTTGTGAACTTACAGAAAGATGAACAGTGGGGGAGAAACCCCAGGAAAACAAACTGGGAGGGCTTTAGAGCCGACTTAGTCAGTCGGCTAAAAAATGCGCCGACCAGATTCCATACAAAGGAGGACCTGGAGATCGCAGCGAGCTTCGTAAGCGATGCTATCAGGGAGTCTTTTGAACTAAATTGCCCATTGAGGCCAAGAAATGCCTCGGCCGGTGCCTCATGGTGGAATGCAAAGCTATCGAGGCTCAGGGCCGGGGTAAGAAGGCTCTTCAATAGGGCTAAAAATGTAAATACGTTGGAAGCCTGGGAAAAGCATAAGGCTGCCCAGCGAGACTACAAAAAGGCGATAGTCAACGCCAAAAGAACGGGGTGGAGGAGCTACTGCGAGGGGATTGAGAGTGCTCCAGAAGCATCCAGACTCTGCAAGATCCTCTGCAAAGAGAGTGACCCACAGTGGAGCTGTCTCAAGCTCCCTAATGGAGAATTCACAGAAACAACTGAGGAGACTTTGAATCATCTCATGGAGGTTCACTTCCCGGGATTTCAAAAGTCCTCTTCAGCCACGGAGAAACAACGACAACCTGTCTATAAGCCCAGGGCTTGGGCGTTGGCGGCAAAGGTGGTTTATCCACAAGCGGTGGAGTGGGCGGTTCGCTCCTTTGAGCCCTACAAGGCTCCGGGACCGGACGGCGTACTCCCTCTGCTCCTACAGGAGGGACTCGAAGAGCTGGTAGGCCCATTGACTAAAATCTTTAGGGCAAGCATAGCTCTGAGACATGTCCCGCAAGCATGGAGAGCCACTAGAGTGGTCTTCATACCTAAGCCTGGCAGAAATGGACACATTAAAGCCAAGGATTATAGACCCATCAGTTTGACCTCTTTTCTATTAAAGACCTTGGAGAGGCAAATTGATAGGTTTCTCAAGGATGGACCATTAGCGGACCACCCTCTAGCCAGTGCTCAGTATGCCTACAGGGAGGGCAGGTCTACGGAAACTGCCCTACACCACCTGATAGGCAAGATAGAGACGCAGCTGGAGGCGAAAGGATACGCTATTGGAACCTTCTTGGACATCGTAGGGGCGTTTGATAGCACCTCGAACAAGGCCATTAAGGAAGCAATGATTGCACATGGGGTCCCGGAACCGCTAGTAGACTGGGTGGAGGATATGCTGGCGGGGAGGAACCTAACAGTCACGCAAAGTAATATTAGTATCACTGGTAAACCAAGCAAGGGGTGCCCGCAGGGTGGGGTTCTGTCCCCTCTGTTGTGGTGCCTAGTAGTCAATGATCTTCTGGTGAAACTACAAAAGAAGGGGTTCCTGACCTGTGGCTATGCGGATGACGTAGCTATAGTGATCACGGGATCCTTCTTAGATACCCTAAGGGACCGCATAAAAGATGCCTTAAAGATCGTCCAAAAATGGTGTGAGGCCAAGGGATTGATGGTTAATCCATCAAAGACCAATATAATGGTCTTCACTAGGAAATACAAACCAGAACCCATTGAGCCTCTCAAGCTCTGGGGGAAGGTAATCCCCTTTACAACCTCAGTTAAATACTTGGGACTACATATAGATACCAAACTTAGCTGGAAAGTACACCTTGCAGAGAGCAGGAAAAAATTCTACACATGCATGTGGATGTGTAGAAGAGCCATGGGAAAGTCTTGGGGCATCAAAGCTCCCATAGCACTATGGTTGTACAAAGCGGTACTGTTACCGAGACTACTTTATGCATCTGTGATCTGGTGGCCCAGAACAGAGAAAGTGGAAGCAAAGAACCTTCTGAAAAGCCTACAAGGTAGCTACCTAAGGGCTGCAGTAGGGGCTATGAGGACTACGCCCACAGAGGCGCTAGAAATTGCACTCTGTGTGCCTCCACTGGACCTGGCCGTGGTAAACTCAGCAAGGAACACAGCATACAGACTAAGGTGTCAGGGAGAATGGAGAAATACAGGATTGGGACATACAAGGCTTGACCTGTTCCAGAAACACCCTTTCACTTCAAAACAAGATAGAATTCTTAAAAAATACCAGTTGGTAAAGCACTTCAAAACACGAATACCAACTAGAGAAGACTGGTCTGACCTGAAGGGAGTCGGGGATCCCAATGTGGACCTATGGTTCACTGATGGGTCAGGCATTAATGATTGCTTCGGGGCAGGATTCTACGGGCCGAAGGAGAACCACAGGGAGAGTATTCCTGTGGGAAGCCACTCAACTGTTTTTACAGCTGAGATACTGGCTATCCTAAAGTGCACGGAATACCTGCTAAACAAAGATACGAAGGGAAAGAAGATAAACATCTGCTCGGATAGTAGAGCAGCCATACAAGCGCTGGCAAAAACAACTACCGAATCAGCATTGGTTTGGGATTGCATGCTAGCATTAGAAAGACTATGCGGACCTAACAAAGTCACGTTAGTATGGGTGCCTGGGCATCAAGGAATACCCGGGAACGAAACCGCAGACATGCTGGCCAAGAAGGGAGCTAATGAAGCACCAATTGGCCAGGTGACGGGAATACCCTTTGCAGTAGGCAAAGAAATCATCAAAGGTCGCCTGAAAAGGGAACACCTGGCCAGGTGGGAGAAGTTAAAAACCTGCCGCCAGGCCAAGACTTTGATGAAAGACAGCAGACCAGGTAGGGCTAAAGAACTACTGGCGCTGAGTAAACAGAAACTGAGAATGGCGTTGGGACTGCTCACTGGTCACTCTGCCTTACTCAGAGCACACCTTCTTAGTCTCGGGCTTGCGGAGCAAAAGGCATGTCGCCTTTGCGGAGACGAGAAAGAAGACAACGTACATATAATATGCCAATGCCCGGCATTTATATGTAAAAGATACAAAACCTGGGGGAGTATGTTTTTAACCCCCCAGGATCTAGAAAATGCTAGGGTTACAGATCTGATAAACCTGGTACAAGGTTCAAGACTGTATCTCGAGACCTAGCAAAGAAAACGAGTGGGAAGGCACAGAGGATCAGCTAGATCTAGTGGCCGATAGGGACCTTGGTGGTACCTCCCACTTTTGTACTACTACTACTACTACTAAACACGAGTTCTAACGAGTATCCGTTGGCCAGTAAAATATCTATCAGCATTCTTATGTTTTTTTGCTGATACCTCGGATGGGACAGCAAGAACGCTCTATCTACCATACCAACAATCGTGCCGATTTTCTGACAATGAGGGTGGTGTGAGAAAAAACTTAAATATCGTCCCGAAAACGTGGGTTTATGATACCAGTCAAACTCAATAATACCGTTATTGATTATAACAGTGGTATCTAGAAAATTGATCCTATTAAGTCCTATTTCAACAGTAAATTGCAGTCTGCGGTGGAAAGAATTAAACACTTCGAGGACAGTGTTGACTAAGGACCTCGGCATAGACATCAAAATATCATCTATATATCTGAAATAAATCGGCACGACGATAGGCAGGCGTTCGAGCGCCCTGACCTCCAAATCCACCAGCACTAAATCCGCAATCACAGGAGACAATGGGGAACCCATAGGGGAGCCAAAGGTCTGCTTATAAATAACACCATCAAAAATGAAATAGGTGGAATCAAAAACGAATTGAATAGCTACTAAAAATTCATCCAAAGGCAGATTAGTGTTTTGCGAGATAAATTGCCATCTATGTCTAATGCTCGTGATTGCCAAATCCAAAGGGATATTCGTAAACAAGGATACCGCGTCGAGCGATATCAGGTCAAAATGGTCGTCAATGCGCGTACCTGACAGTTTCCTAACTAAATCGAAGCTATTATTAATGTGGCTGTTAGCTTTGGGAACGCTAACCTGTATCACGTCCTGCAAGAATCTGGCCAAGGCATGCAAAGGGCTGTTAACAGTCGACACAATCATCCTGAGGAGGGTCCAAACTAAGGACCGAAACGTTTGCGTTATATTATATATATTAATTTTATAATTTTGTTGTTATTGTCGCCCGTCCATCGTGCGAAACGGCTCTCATTTGCCTTTATGACTTTATCTATTTTTATTATTATTATCCTCCTCATCCTTCAATGTTCTAAGCATCGCAATAAAATTAAAATTTAAAATATATATATCACTGTCTCTACCATTATCTTTCCTTCTGTCTACCGTTCCCTTGTCCACCGTCCGTCAGCGGTTTA
>JASTWL010000882.1:0-69108 GCA_035220575.1 Temnothorax rugatulus | reverse complement strand
AATTCATTTATATGTTAAAGTATCGTACTTCTCTGCTTTTTTGTTTAATTGCATGTATAGAATCTGTAAGACAAGCTAAAGAGGAGGTGGAAAAAGCCTTAGATTTCTCTGATCTATCACACTCTGACAGAGAAAATCTACAAAGCGCCAACGATTGTTACAACAAGATATAGTCCTCCTTCGAAAGCATATCATACAATCGACGCAAAAGATACAATATAGATGCTGATGATGATTCGGATAATGATTCTGAGTTCAAAGCACCAGCTTTGCTGAACTTGAAAATAAGTGGTTGGTTTTTATTTTATTTTTATATTATATATATATATATATATATATCTATATATATAGATATATATATCTGGAATTCAAGTATATGCATAGACAGTAACATACTTTTTACTGTCTATGCATATACTTGAATTCCAAATATTGTGTTTTTAATGGAAAAGTTATTTGTACATATTTATGAACTTATTTATGTAGAGACGTTGCATTGCAATGTATTTTTAAAGCAATGATTTTTTTCACCTTTTTCATAAATTTTCTGTTGCGCTGATTTGCATAAATGTTTTGTTGTAATGATTTCTTTGTCTCTTATAAGACTCAAAGAAAAAGCTTACATATGCACAAAGTAAAACAAACATGACATTAATAATATAGTTGGCAGCATTCAACCCATATCGGCCAGTGATTGTAATAAAACAATTTTAGTAAGATGACATCTATAATTATACTGTTCTATATGGACTCGTTCACACCTAATATAGCATTTAGTATGCCAAATTCTAATTTTTTGTCTTTTTTATTTTCTTGTTTTGCTTTTCTTTGGTATTTCAGGAAAAAAAAAGAATGAGGCATCATTACCTGTTGACAGTGACACAGATGAAAGCAATCTCGACGATAATGGTACACAGGAAACACAAAGTAAGGCACTTATTAATTTATTGAATGTATCAGAATAATGGTTATTATGAATTTAGATCTGGTCTTCTTAAGATTGCAGTATTAGTACTTGATAGTATTGTATCATTCAAAAATTTTCCGTTTTTACTTTCATGGTATACCAGAAACGTAATTCAGATACAGAAACATCAGAGACATATAGAAATAGTGACAGATACAACAATAAAAATGGGACTTCCGGGACTGATAAGTAGAGAGAGGCACGCCTGTCAAACGGTCAGTGTTTTTTCGAGCTCATCTGCCGTTCCTTCGCCGTGGGGCGACTTTGTTTCAGGTAGTTTGCATGCACAAATATGCAGGACTGACTGCAGATATAGTTCGACAGTGAAGGAGTCGAACTACGGACGAATTCGGGGATTCTGTGCGGCTGCGACAATTTGGAGGTTAAGTTAGAAGCGGAAACAGGCACGGAGAAACCGGAGTCGGAGTAGCACGAAAGCAGGTCGATAAAGAAGAGAGTGAGGAGGAAAGAGGTGCGAAGGGATAAAAAGCGAGAAAAGGATTCGGATGGACGAGAAGAAAGAGGAGGGCAAGAAAATAGATATTAATTTGAAGAAAGGCGAGAAGGAGAAGAGGACGATAGAAAAAGGTACAGGAGGCAGGCCCACGAGGGCGGAGGAGCTGTCAAAAATAAAGAATAGGACAGGAAGTCAAGGAACAATTACAGAATACGTAAGGAAAAGAGGAAGGGAAGAAGAAAAAGAAATAGCAGAAAAAGCTGAAAAGGAGATACTGGAAAATTTCAGCAAAGAAAAAAGGGTGATAAGATCGCCGCCAAACAAGGTTAAGAGAGAAGAAAAGAAAGAAGGAGACATGGAGGTGGAAAGAATGCTGAAAGAGATTTTAGTGAAAATGGATGATCAAGAGAGAGAAAGAAAGAAGGATAAAGAAGAGATAATGAAAGATACACGACCTGAGGGAGGAATATAGAAGAGAGAACTGCTTTGGGAGGAGCAGAAAGCGAGTTTAGAAAATAGATTAAACAGCTGGAGGAGAAAGTGGAGAACAGGGGAGGTGAAAAGGTAGAGAGCACTGAACTAATGAAGAAGATGAAGGAGATGGAAGAAACGCCGAATTAGCCGAAAGGAGAAGAAGGAAAAACAATATAATATAAAGGAATGAAAGTAGAAAATGGAGGTGAAAGAAAAGAGAAGATGGAGAAATTCCTTGAAGAAATCACTAAAAAGAAGTGGAAGTGGACGAAGTGCAGGCAATTGGCCGAGGTGAATACAAATGACGCTAGTCAGATTCAATAGATGGGAAGATAAAAAAGAAATAATGGCAAAGAGGAAGGAGATAGGAAAGGCAAGAACATATTTATGGATGACGATCTGACGGCAACAGAGAGGCAGATACAAAAACATCTATGGAGTATAGTAAAAGCAGAGAGAGAAAAGGGGAAGAAAGCAACGGTAGGATATCAAAGAATATGGATAGACAATTGCGAATGGAAATGGAATGAAAGAACCGAAATGCTGGAAAGCAGAGATGCTTTTCCGAAAGAGTAGAGATAGAGAGGATAGGGAGAGGAGAGAGAGGAGTGAGAGAGGAGGGAGAAGAGGAAAATAAGGTGGAAAAAGAAAGAGGGTTAAGGATATGTCACCTTTCACATCACCTCCCTCACCGCACCTCACCTCACTCACCTCACCTCACCCTCACCTCACTCACTCACCTCACCTCACCTTGAAGCCGAAGGCTTCGCTGACTCCGGCTTCCTTGTCTTCAGCGTCAGTAGATGGCGACGCAGCAGCAGTAGCGGGCGTTCCTGAGCAAAAGGCGCCTATGGAGGAGCAATCGCAGCTGAAAGTTCGGGAGACGCAGGCCCAGGAAGGAGACCATCTATATACCATGGCGCAGTCGGAGCTGATGGAGCAGCGAGATACGCCAGAGAAGACCAAGGAGACGGATGATGCTCCAGCGGGAGCGAACGACGCGTTGATTGAGCGATTACTGTTAGAGAGCGCGAACCTTGACATTCCACCAATCGCCGCGACTACGGAGATAAACGGGGAGGAAATCGCGTAAACTCGAGATACCGCGTCATTAGATAGTAAAGAACGTATATATATTTTCATTTCGTTTTATTTATCTAGCGAGACATAGAGACGCATAAGCGTACGTCAAGATATAGTTTAGTTATTTTGCGTTACAGAATACTCACGGAGTATATCTATATTTTTTAGTTATGACGAAGGCTAGATGATAGTCATGAGAAATGACGTTTAATTGATTTTAGTTATCGTTTGATTACGTTCTATTTTAGTTTACTCACCAGGGCATCTATGATGACGTCGAATGGCAATGTTAAGTCCAAAAGTGCTGAGATGACCTATAAAAAACAGATATATGTTATTTTGAAAACATTTAGCGAGTAGGGCGTGATAGATTAAAGCAGTAGCGAGAATGAAGTAAATATTAGAGTATTGCGTACCTACATTACACTTACCTTTATTACTTACCGTTGATTATCCCACGATGATCCAGCCGGAGCGCGTTACCTGCAAATAAAAGAGAAAATTAGAAAAGAGACGCTAAAGTTACTTACCTCGTGCAATATAGAGTGTAAAGAACGATAATATGAATAAAGATAGAAGAGACGTATGTTGCGCGAAATAGCCGACGAAAGGTAGCGAGCGACGTAGATCGACATTTCTGGATCGGGTGAACATTATTTGTTTGATTAGAGTTAATTTTAGTGATAAGATTCACGAATTACATGTGTAAAGGTTATTACGCAGTTTCAGGGTTAAAACTTAATTTTGATGACGCCGTAGAGCTAAGAACGTAAAATCGCTAATAATAATAAATTCGGTGATTTTATTGTTTATCATCCGGAATCTAGAGTGCAGAAGCATGGTAAAATTAATAACAATTCGATAAACGAGATGGTAAACAATTTGCGTATTTTGAATAAAGAAAACATGGAAACTGCATGATAAGCTGTTTGAATAACCCGCGCTTGTCCACATGGAAACGGTACGAAATCATAAAAGTTACTAAGATCTGGGAAAGTTACTGACCATGCACCACGCAGGCGCAAGAAATGAAGTTGGTCAACTGTGTAACGGACTCATGGTCTTTCGTCCATGACACCTCGTGAGGAGAACATCGTTCGTACCGTCGTGCGCGAATCGAAAAGAATCCGTCGAGTGGGCGAAAGTATCCGGGCGCGTACGTTATCCGCGGGCTTCCTTGTAAGCCAGTAAACGTTCGGGAAGTAATATTTTTCCGAATTACACGCGATTAGTGTGAAATATTGATCTTTCGTCTACGAGATCTCGCCGCGATAATAATCCGTCGAGTGGCGAAAGAATCCGGGCGCGTACGTTATCCGCGAGCTTCCTTGTAAGCTAGTAAACATCCGATTATAATTGTAATTCGGATTACACAGTAATTGTGAACGAAAACATACGGCAAACGTATATCACGGAAAGTGATGCAATCGGGCGTGGCACCGATCATCCGTTGTAATCCAGTGCAATCCGTGAATAATAAATATTTATTTCTTGTTATTTGTTAAAATAAAAGAAATAGCAAGTTATTTTCCCTCGAAAATCCATTCCCAGCGAGTGCTATCCGGTTACGTCAGATCTGTGCGCGATCGCGTAAATCTCGTGATCGATAAAACGCGCGATAGCAGCGGAAGTACGTGAAGCTGAGGAACGAGAGGAAGTCAATCACAGCTACCGGAAGTAAGCCGAGCTGATAAGCGTTCTTCGTTATCGCTATAAAAACGAAGTGGCGACCGTAACTACGTACCAGTGAGTACATTTCTTGAATTCTTAACACTGTACACATCATGTCCGGTCACAGTGCTTAACGACAGATTAACGAGATATCGCCAGGCGTATGCGGGTAAAAAGAATCTCGAAGTCCGATAACAACGAATACATGGTTAAAGCTAAGATTGCATAGGGGGATCGCCGTAAGGATAGATCTACTAAATCCACTTTTGTGCCCGCAATCTTACGTTGTAGAACTTTCGAAAGAAGGTAGATGCAAGCTTTTTTTTCAAAGATGGCGACCGTGACAGGACATACCTTGATATCAGCCTGTCGTTAAACAAAAAGTACCGTGATAGTATTTCGATTGTTAACACGTAGATTCAGTGTTCGTCGAGTCGCGAGTGAAACGAAAACACCGCGTCGTAAAAAAATCGTCGAGCTGTTTCTTACAATCGAGTCACGCGTCGTAAATGATCCATAGATCATAAAGGTTCGTCATAGATCGCGAGTGAACGCGATTAATAAAGATTTAACGCGAGTGAGAGAGAAATTCGCGAACGGGCATGATAGATCACGATAGATCGTGATTGAGAATTATAGATCATACGCAGTAAAGATCTATAACACGAAGAAACCATAGATCCATAGATCCAAGGATCTATATCTCGCAATAGAGATCATAGTAAAAATAAATGCGTCATATGGCAACCGTGTTATAATTTCGTTCGTAAAACAATAATACGCAATGTGAGATGACTCGTGATTGAAATATACGTCGCGATATTAAAATCATCAAGCTCGTATTACGATCAAGGCACGGCAATCAGAAATTACGCGTTATTGACAACGACGTAGCCAACATTCACCGCAGTGAAGAGAACGCAATTTATCAAAGTCGAATACATCGTAGTTAGCATACTCGGGTATTACGCACTTGATTCAAATAAATCGCACAATAGCGAAATCAAACGCATACATCGCAGTTAGCATACGGGTGTGTCGCGTGATTAAATTCAAGCAAGTTAACGACGAATATCGTCGCAACGTAATATATTTCGTTCGAATAAACGCGAAATAAGAAAGATGTCGGTGCAACATTCACCTATCAAAACGCGAGGTGCGCGAGCGAGATTGAATCTCGAAACGCAATCAGATAACGCGGAAGGACAGAATTTCGATCAATTGTTCGTCAATGTCGAACAGATACGCACATATCTCCAAACGGAAGATTCGAACGTGATGATGCAGCAGGGAACGCATGTCACTTAAATGCGTCAGGAAATGACGTAAACACGCAATAAACGATAGTTTAGCGCAGATGGCTAGAACTATGGCTGAATTCACATTTAGCATAAATAACAGATGAATAGGTTAGAAAGTAGGTTAGCGCAGTCGGAAATCAAAGTCGAGACGGGATTCGAGAAAAAACAACAGACCGACAAGCGACGGATGTAGATTCCGTGAACAACGCATTAGATCGCGAAGTTGCGAATGGACGTACGACAATGTTACCGTTTAGGTTACCGCGAGGCGGATGGTTGAAAAATCCTTTCACGGACTTATCGTTCAAAGGGGATACAGACGCGCAAAATCCTATTATTTTTCTACGCAAATTTAGAAAAATAGCCTTAGATGAGGAGGTTTCTCAGAGAGATCAATTATGTTTCTTTATGAGATGCATGAAGAACACGGCAGCGGATTGGTTAGAATTACGCGAGCCAGATAACATCGACGATGCGATGAATATGTTTAAAGATAGTATTGGGGTGTACAGGCGCAAGCGAAATTTCGACGTAGTTTACAATTTGGTCGTTACAGACGAGAAGTCGGATCAATGGCTGAATACGCGATGATGCTAGTAACACGCGCAAAAACACTAGAACCACCTATGTCAGAAGCGGAATTGATTTTTACAGTTAAAGATCATTTTGATGAAGATGTTAGGCGCGAATTGCGACCGTCGATTGTGAAGACAGTAGAGCAGATGGTAGAGATGTTAGAGGCGATAGACTACGAGCGTTCTACGCGTAGGGTAGTTAGAGACGACCAAAAGTCGCAAAAGATAGACAAACGGCGCAATGATGCAAATACATCGAATTTGAGTAGAGAAAACGTAAAATCCGGTAAAGTACAGAGTAACTACGCGATAGTTCCGTACAAGTCGAATGATTACGCGGTTAAGCAATTTCCACAGAAATTAGCGATAACAGGCGGCAATGCGAATCAACTTTATAAAAAGCGTGAGCAGGTCGGAGATGTCGATGATAGAAATCGATTCCAACAATCCATATCACGATATAATACGCAGTTGAGGCATAGTCGAAATGAGCGTGAAGACAAGCAACCGTTAGTCGAATTTCCATCAAGCGATGAGGATGAAGACAAAAACAAACGCCGGAATACGAAGAAAGAAGAGAAGCGTGATCGAAAACCCGATACGCAACAGAAGCCAAAGAGAGTTTCGGTAATCGAAGCAAGGAGGATAATAACGCGAGATGCGTTACCAGACGAGATAGACGAAGTAAAGTACGTTGTTCCAGGAGAGATCGACGAGAATGAGAAGAATGACGTAGAAACAAAGATCTACGCACTTAAGGACAAAAACGACGTAGGATCGAAGGAGATCTACGCAATTAACAAGAATCAAGACGAAGTAAGTCTGAACATCGTAAGAACGTCAGAAATCATCAGAAACATTGATGACGAGATGAAAGAAGAGCAGAATAGAAAGACGCGAGAAGAAAATTCTCCAATGATCACAGTATCATTTAAGGATGTCAAAGCGAGAGCTTTAATCGATACAGGTGCGCAGATAACGACAATATCGCAATCCATGTACGATCAATTGACAGAGAATGGATCGGTGATTGATACATTGCCGATACGCAAATTTACGTTGAGAGGAGCGTTTGGCGAAAGAGGAACAGCAGTGGCGTACAAGGCGAAGATTTCGATGGAGTACGAAGGCCGAAGATTTACGCATGAGTTCCACGTCGTACCAAAACTCGCTTATCAGGTCATTTTGGGGATAGACTTTCTCACAAAAAACAAAGTGATGCGACGGGAATCTCAACATTGAATTTACTGCGAAGAAGGAGGAAGAAGATGTGAAAGCCGACGCAATAGTAGGTGCGATGTCACTGAAGAATCTCAAACGAAAAGCAGATGATGCTAGAACGTCAAAAGCGAAAAGGGCGTTATTCAAGAATAGCGATGTCATTAGTCCAGATGATGAGAAGAGGATAGCGTTGATAGACAATGCAGAAGATGGGGCGTATACCGAAAATTGGGTACCTTGGTTAAGGAGAATCCAAGATAGCGACCAGCTACTTCAAAAACAGATCGAAGAAGACCCGGAAGGCGTGTACGAAAGAGACGGCCTAATAAGAATCCGTTTTGGTCACACAGATCGAGTAGCAGTGCCAGCTAAATATACGTGGAGCCTCATTGCAAAAATACACCATTTGCTGATACATTTCGGTACGGATAAGATTATGGCATTCGCGAATAGATATTTTCATACTTATAATTTGGCAAGAGTGACGCGAGATGTAGTTGCATCTTGTAAAATTTGTCAAATGACGAAATATAATACTAGGGCGAGCGGTAGGAGAGGAATACTACGACTTACCAGATGAACCGATGAAAGTAATTTCATTAGATATATTCGGACCATTACCGAAAACGCGATTAGGATATAAGTACGTTCTTGTACTTATGGATCAATTTTCAAAACTAACGAAATTGTATCCTTTGAAAAACCAGAAGTTAGACACTATTATGGAGACATTAGATACGCGATATTTTAGGCAAGTAGGTAAACCAGAGGAGATATTGACTGACAATGGAGGGCAGTTCATTACGGCGAGATGGCGCGATTTTGCGACAGAACGTGAGATTGTGACGCGAAAAACATCACCGTATAACCCACAGTCAAATCCGGTTGAACGCGTAATGAGGGAAATAGGCCGAGTAATTAGAGCGTATGCTAGTAACAGACAACATGCGTGGATTAGAATTATAGATAGGATGGAGGATGTGATAAACGACACAGTCCATTCGTCTACCGGATTTTCACCGAATGAAATCCATTACAACGTAGTCACACATAGTCACATGTGCGACACATTGAGACCGATTCCTAGCGATTTAGACGATAGGGATAGATTAGAGAAGATAGAAGTAGCACGCGCTAATTTAGCAAAAGCGGCGCGTAAAAGAAAAAGACAAACCGATAAACATCAGACAGCGAAGATCTACAATCCAGGAGATCTGGTGATGATCAAGCTACACAGAAGATCAGATGCGAGTCGCAGACTCACCAAGAAGATACATTTAGTGTACGAAGGTCCGTACAAAGTTTCGCGAGAAATACGCAGAAACGCATACCTATTGGAGGACGAAAATGAGGAACAGTTCGGAGTTTACAACTCTAGGCAGCTCAAACCATACAGGAGAGCTAGAATGCGCGAAGATGTGCAAGAGAATGAAGAGCCAGATGAAAATTACGAAATTCCAAGGAATGACGTAGAAGAGGAGGATCTACGAGGAAGACGTGATGAAGATCTATACGACGAAGATCTTAGCGATTCCGAAGACGAAGCCAGAATAAACGTCATAATGACAGATATTAATGATGATGGAGAGAACGACACATTATCATACAATTCTGATAGCTCTGATGATGAGATATTCAGAAGCGAACCAACGGACTTGGAAATAAGTTCAGACGAATTAGATCACATAAGATACTTGATTAATACGAAGTATGGTCGAGGAAGTACATCTGACGAAAGCAGATGAACGTCGAGAAGCGAATGACGTAGTTAAGACCACATCGAAGATCGATGATAAAGAGGAGAAGATAGAAACAATCCAACACTCTGAAGATTGTCGAGGAGCGAAGGGAGCACTGACGACGCAGTCTGAAAGATGTCGAGGAGGATCTAGCGCAAATGACGCTATTAATAATGAAGATACGTCACACAAATTAAACGAGACTTATACTATCGTCAAGGAGGAACTTGAGATAGAACACAACGTTTACGACGAAATAGAGCGTGAATATAGAGAAATTACGTCTCTGAAGAAGGACATCAATGAAGATGGACCTGAAAATAAAGTGATTAAAGAAGAAGTTGGGGAGCCTTTCGTTAATTCGAAAGAAGCCTTCCTAATCCACTTCAAGAGAAAAGGTGCTTACCTGAATGACGAAGAAGGATCCAGCCGAGGAAAATCCAACGCTGACGAAGATTCTGATGACGAAGGCGAAACGGAGTATCCGGGAAACCTGAAGATAAAAAGGAGGAGATTAGTAAATCGATTTGCAACGTCTACACCAATATTGGAGGAGGATGATGAAGATTGTCGAGGAGTAGAAGCGATCGACCGTGAAAATGTGACTCCAGCGTTGTCTAAAATTTATTTGGACGAAACCAACGTTAAGATGGAGAAGCAGGCCGATTCTGACTTCGAAGAACCTGAAAAGGTCGACAAAGGTGGAAATGACGAGTATGCAGAACGAAAGGAGGATGCGAACAATAAGGACGCATCTACGCATGAGAATGACGATAACGATTCTGAAATAGACAGATTCGATGAAATTACGAACAATACGCAGGAGATGAATCATGATCTAGATGATATTGCGAATGACGCAGTGGAAATCTATAGATCGGAGGAAATTACGATTGACCGAATAAGGATCAATAATGATGCTGAAAGAGAAGTAGTCGACGAAGTCGAGATCTATGAAGAGATAACATGGATCAGACAAGCGATCGATGACAATCACGACGAAATAAGAAATTACGCCGATGCTGAAGACGAATCATCGATTGAGGAGGAAGGTAGCGAAATAATCGCAGCAAGAAGCGACATAGCGGTGAGAGGATCGCCGATACGCATGCAAGATATCCCAGATGAGATGTTCAACGAATTTATCATTCCGGAAATATTAATTCCGATAATGGATCCACGGATTCTACCGCGAATAGCGTGGCACGAGTTTCACGATAATCCGGGATTGATAAAAAGACAGTGTGAACCGGGAGAACAATTACATTTATTGTATCGAGGAGACGATAATAAAATCAGTGCGCGAGTGAAAAATCGATATAAACGATTATCTCCGTACGCGAAACGCGATACGCGATTCGAATTTACCGGCGCGAAAGTGTTTGCGATCGAAGCATTAATCGATGAGTTGATGAACTCGGTTAGTGACTTGAGGGCGCGAGTGAAGGGCGCGAGTGGCACGCGTGACGCAAGGTTTCGCAATGGAGGCGCGAGGGCGTTAGTCGTTGACAGCACACCGAACGAGTCACATCGCGAGCCGTTGACGGACAGTTTCGCGAAAGTGAACGGTGAGACAATGTCGGACGATTACCAGAGAGATTTGCAGAGACGGGAGGAACGTATCGAACGTGAACACGCGAGATATGTTCGCCAAGCGAGAATGCACGGGGCACGCGAGAGGAAAATCGCGGCATTGGAACGAGCGATGCGGGAAACATCACCCGTTGTGGAAGATGACGAGGAGGCGGATCGACGCGAACGCGAGGCACAGCAAAGGGCCGTTGAAATGATCCGTGACATCGAGCGAGCACGCGGGAGAAATATTTTTGAACGCGAAACAATTATGATACGTGAATCAGGAACAAACAGACCGTTAGCGGAGGTGCAGGCTTTGTTTGCGATGAGAAGTTTACGTCCACCGGAAGATCAAAGAGATTTGATGTACACAGTGGAGGCTCGTTTCCGAAACAATCGAATGTTTTTCCGGACGCGAGTAGACGAAGTACTGGGAGTGAAGAAACCAGCAGGATCAAGCGAAAACAGAAATCTGACACCGGTGAAGAGCGTAAGTCAAGGGTGGCAAGCAGGTACGCCGAGATCGTCAGGAAAATCGCTGATCGACCTAAAGACGCAACAAGTGCAATATAGATCATCGATCGATCTAAGTGAGCAACAGCGGGGATCAAGATCCATAGATCATCCGAGTACGAGTGGAACGTCATCGAAGAAGAGACCGAGGATCGAAAGTGACGACAACGATGACGACGTAATCGAAGTGACACCACCAGCGACGCAATCAAAGACGCAAGAGGGTGGCGGCAAAGGAAAAGGGCGCAAATACGTCAAGTCGTCAAAACCGGCAGTGGCGAGCGTGGAAACGACGAAGTTCGTAATTACTCGTCCACCGGCACGCAAATCTTCGGAAAAGGCGAAGATTATTATTTCCCAGCTATCCAAGGGAGATACGCAGATCCAAGAAAGAGGTGACGAAGAAGAGCAGATGGCGACCATAACTCCTTTAGATTCGGAGGGAGCGGCATCGTCGGCAATATCGGCCGATGCGTTGAAATTAATTCAAAGTCGACAACTCCGAATTAATTTGTCGAGGAGTATGGAACCGTTGTCTAAATTGACATCGGCTCCATCGTCCGATTTATTGCCGACAGGCACCACGGCAATAGAGTCGGCTAAAGTGACAGCAAAAGTGACGTCATCAACGCCGGAGGCAAGGACCCCTGCAGCGGTGGCAGCCCGCCAGACAGATGAGCGACGGGTGGCCGACGTGCAGGCGCAGCGGGAGCAGACTGGGGAGGACGAGCAACAGGTGGCGATGACGAATGCGGCGAATCCAGCCGACCATGATTATGACGTGTCGGCAGTGACACAGTTGCAGCTGACGGACGAAGCATCGATCCAGAGGGAGATTGAGGCCGAGAGGGAGAATCGACCAGAGGACGCCGAGATTGCGGAGTTCCGGGACGACATACCTCTGGCGAAGATGATCGAAGAGAGCAGTTCGTTGGAGATCCCGCCTGTGGGGGAGACGACAGAGATCAATTAGATTGATCGTTTTTTATTGTATTCATTCCTTTTATGTAAAGAGATACGCGAGATTTTATTTAATGCGATTTTATTTACGTTTAAACGACGAATTCGCGTAACGAGAATTTATTTTATTAGTTTTCAGTTAAATATTAATTTCATGCGCAAAACTAGACAGATGAGGCGATAATGCGATTAATACGATGGTTTAACTGTTTTGTGCGTAGAAACGTACTTTTGATTATTATTTACGCGTTATATTCTAATATGCGAATTATGCAGGAGACGATTATTCTTTGTGAAGTTTAAAGGTTTTATTAACGTAACGCGATGATCTTACGTTTTAATGATATGATTGAGCGAAGTGCACGATGCATGAGACACTTGTAGAGTCATTGCGTAGCGATAGATTACGACTTATTAATAAAATACAATAGTATTGCGTGTAACGTGAATTTTAAGATACTTACCCTCATCCCACGACGATCCAGACGATTCCTAGAACGAAAAGATAAAGATTAATAATAAAATAAAGATATACCTAGAAGGTTGATAAAAATGACGTAGTTGAATACTTACCTGTTTGAAATAGAAAGATTTTGATATAAATTACGCAATAAGGACGTCTTGAGATGATATGACGACGAACGATCTATGCGCGACACGGAGAACGAAATATAGATCATTCGACGATCGAGGATCTATAGATCCAGGATTTATAACGCTTAGAAATAAGAATACCGCATGTGGATTTTTGACGCAGGATTCTAATTTAGAATAACTATTTAATAATGAAAAGCGATGAATTACATGAATATTCAACAATCGTGAGTTTTAAAGATCTTTGATGGATCTACGTCGAAACCTGCTTCAAGGATCTACGAAGCGTGGCGTGACCATCGCGGTCAGCGCGAGAGAGAGAGAGAGAGCGACTCGCGCATGGCGCTATGTCCAGGGATGGGTGGCGCAGGCGCGAAGCGGAAGTGGGAGGCAGAGAAACGGAAGACATGGTCTTTCGTCCATGACACCTCGTGAGGAGAACATCGTTCGTACCGTCGTGCGCGAATCGAAAAGAATCCGTCGAGTGGGCGAAAGTATCCGGACGCGTACGTTATCCGCGGGCTTCCTTGTAAGCCAGTAAACGTTCGGGAAGTAATATTTTTCCGAATTACACGCGATTAGCGTGAAATATTGATCTTTCGTCTACGAGATCTCGCCGCGATAATAATCCGTCGAGTGGCGAAAGAATCCGGGCGCGTACGTTATCCGCGAGCTTCCTTGTAAGCTAGTAAACATCCGATTATAATTGTAATTCGGATTACACAGTAATTGTGAAAGAAAACATACGGCAAACGTATATCACGGAAAGTGATGCAATCGGGCGTGGCATCCGATCATCCGTTGTAATCCAGTGCAATCCGTGAATAATAAATATTTATTTCTTGTTATTTGTTAAAATAAAAGAAATAGCAAGTTATTTTCCCTCGAAAATCCATATCCCAGCGAGTGCTATCCGGTTCCGTCAGATCTGTGCGCGATCGCGTAAATCTCGTGATCGATCAAAACGCGCGATAGCAGCGGAAGTAAGTGAAGCTGAGGAACGAGAGGAAGTCAATCACAGCTACCGGAAGTAAGCCGAGCTGATAAGCGTTCTTCGTTATCGCATATAAAAACGAAGTGGCGACCGTAACTACGTACCAGTGAGTACATTTCTTGAATTCTAAACACTGTACACATCATGTCCGGTCACAACCGAACATTGGGTCTGAGAATCGATAAGTACTCACTTTAATTGATATAAATCGGTCGCCACTGTATTTAACGCATGAATACAGAACGTTAATGGCCAGCGTGCATCTTCCGAGACGTGGCTTCCTTCCTTCCTGTCCTGCTATCGTTCGCTGCTCACCTCGCTGCGTAAGCTCGACAAAGTCTTTATGCAATGCCGCGCACTTGATCAAGTTACACGTAACGATAATTCGAAGTAAAGGAAAGGATTTGTAAATAAACTTTTAGAATTGTATTGATTTAACAATAACAATAATATATATTTATTGTACTCTTACACAAGTACAGAAAGGCGAATAATGTGAATTCGGATGGTTTACGGCGTTGGCCGGGTAATTCCCGATATCACGCACAGCACGCGTTGATTAATCGCAACGAAAAGATTTTTGCAAGTATCCGCAATGTACGCGAAGTACAATCGGCTTATCTTCCGTTAGTCGAGAAAATATTCTAAGTCCACACACGGATCGTCGAAAATAATCTAAGTCCGCACACGGTATATCTCGAAACACGAACTGCCGTATTCTCTAACTGTCGATCGTAAAGACCGTACTCTATGACTTGTCAATCGGGAAAGACCTCGCTCGGTCTCTGGCGCTGGCTTATATACCCTCTCTGGCAGTTCTACCCCACTCGGACTCGATCCACCAATCACGGGCTGACACACCCAGCACCACCCACTTCCCAACATGTAGCTGTCCTTCTCTAAAGCTTTTGACGTACTTTTCTGCGTCACGAAACATCTATCGAAATGCCGACCCTTTGAAACTTGCCGACTCTAAATTGGCCTTCGAGACTTGCAACGACATGTTAGAAAGTTCACGTTATTTTCCCTCTAGAAAATATTAAGTGAATAAAATATAAACATGATGAATCCCCTTTTACAATGTTGCACGCATACCCGTTTGCACTATGCAATATTATATTAACACATTTTTCACACTTTTACAATAATTCGCGGTTTTCCTGCTCATTACATATATATTTGACTAATATCACATATACGATTGCATTTATCAATTAATCATACTAATTCACTCTTTTTATTTTCAGGTACGCATCCAGGATCTCCAGGACTCATCAGGTAAGTAATGCGGTAAGTATAAATGATACAAATCGATAAAATAAGGTAACTCTCTCATTCCTCACTTTTAACTCTCTTTTTCAGATTTCCTCTGAAAAACATGAGTTTCGCAAATAAACGCTCAATCAACGAAAAGATTATATAGGAGGACTCGCTAGAACCTCAAGAACACGAATCTATCGCGTTTGTTAAGAAAATGTTATAAATAAACAATTTTGTAAATCTTTGGAAAAATGCAATAAAAATTATATATCTGAGCTCCTTAGGCTCCACTGAACTCGAATCTATCGTGAGAACACAAAATTTATCATTAATTAACAAAATTATTGAAATTTGCAAAAAGTTGAAAAAAGCATCTAAATTGAATAAAAATCACATATTTGGGCTTCTGTGACCCCACTGACCATTAATCCGTTGTTAAATTTTCACAAATATTGTTAATTAATAAATTTTGCAAAAACTTTAAATATTGATAAATTTCAAGTTTTCTCGACGTAGCACACTTATATTAATGCTAACTAACATTACCCACACTCTGGATTCGAAAAAAAAAACACTTTAATTAATAATTTGACACAAAATGGTCACTCATCGAAAAAACGCAAAAATCATAAAAATTATATATTCGCTCTCTATGAGCCACTATAAACACGAATATAACGTTGAAATATCGAAAATGTTATTATTTACGTTTTTCATAAAAAAGTTTAAATAATGTAAAAAATCACACAAAAACTACGCTACGCGTTTCCTTACGTTCAATTGACAATTATCATGCACTCATATCTTTAAAAAATAACTTATTTAATAATTTCACCCTTAAGTGTTAAATATGGAAATAATGGGAATTTCGTTGGAAAAATTACATGAGCATGTTCCCTAACACTAAATTAAGACATATAAATCACTCTCGCTCGATTTGCACACGATTTGCCCAACTAGGCCTACATCTACATAATTATAGAGAATCGCTATATTTAACGCAATAAAATAAATGTACGCCCTTTATAGGCTTCGAACAGCACGAATATATTTATCAAACTCGATATTTAATATGAAACTAAAAGATTTTATTAAAATAGAAGAATGGTCAGAATTGTAATCAACAATGACTGTCGTCACATCTACCGATTCATCATACCATAAATGACTCTATATCGATGCATAAAGGCACATATCTATTTCTCAGACTTTTAATCAAACTATGACATTGTCGCCTTTAATGAATTTAACCCTTTATGCACCGGAAAAGTGACTATGCACAAAATAAAAGAAATTAAAATTCCGGCACGGAAAATAAACTAAATCATTATGAAATGTGTGTTCGCACACCCTCGTTAATTAATATTAAGAATAAACACTTATTTACCCGTCACCATGTTATTTTACGATATTATATGTACGCTAAATTTTAACTTGAATATTATACCCGTTTGGAAGGGTTCTCGATATTTGAAATATTAAAATAAACTTACGCGCTAAGGATTATATATTTTTATGCGATTATCTTTAGATATGTGCGACTCGCTTCGTCGCAGCCTCCTTCACGCGTCAAGTCGCTGACTCGCCTCCATTTCAGCTGGCACCTCGTCCCCTTCGTCGTAAGACAGAAGAGTGACGTCGAGCTCGGTCTCGTCACTCGAGCCGACCTCCTTTAATTTGCCTTCACCCGTAGGAACTGGTGTCGAGCACCTCATCTTCGCCTCTGCCTTCGTTTTGACCGCCGGTGTGCCGGGCTGCTGCCTCGCACCCTGGGTCTCCATCGTGGTGACTGATAACGCCGATGAAGCCGATTTACATTTTGTAGTCGGTTTCACTATCATACCGACGAGCTGTAGCGACTACGAACATGCCCTGTGGCCATATGCGCATGCTCAGTGGCCGCACGCGCATGCAAAAGTGCGCCAATTTTAAATATAATGACTGGTCAATCGTGCGGAATAACCAAGCGTCTTGATTCAAGCAGTTAGGTATCACGAACATCAAAGTAAATGCGTGGGCGGGGGGGGCGAAACCCCCCGCCTGCCCATCCATCAACTCAACCCACACCGCCCAGTGCCCGGGGGGGCAGGGCCCCCCCGCCCACACTCCTAGGTTTACTCACATAATGGAGGGGGGGGTGCAGGGGAGGGCGAAGCCCCCCCCCCGCCCACGCATGTACTTTGATATATTATATAGGATATATTGACAAGTAGGAATGCAATAATATTAATATAATTTGATAGAAAAATTAATAAATTATTTAATAGAACATAATGTGATAAGTAACAAAATATATTGTCCGAAGTGCAATAATAAATTAAAGTTAAACAGAGATAATTTCTCATTTCGTTGTCGGAAAGTATCATATGAAAAAAATAAACATAAAAAATATGTGAAGAAACAATACACATTTAAAGGAAGTGTTAGATTTGATACATGATTCAGCAAATCTAACTTGAGCTTGGAAACAATATGCAGGATGACTGCATATTTCATCATGCTAAGACCTCCGAGACAAATGTTTTTGTGCACAGAATTGCAACTTACCCAGCACTCGGTTGTTGACTGGATTTCTTTTGGCCGAGAAGTAAGTATAATTTAATATACTTAATACAATGAATATATGTTCAATAGATATATATTTATAGAATCTGTTATGTTGATGATTTGTTATAATAGGTTTGCATATATTGGGCCGAAAAGAACTCAACGAAACTTGGAGGGCCCAATATAATCGTCGAAATAGACGAAGCAAAAATCGGCAAAAGGAAGTACAATCGTGGCCGAATAATCGAGGGAAAGTGGATCTTCGGTGGATACGAACGTGGCACAAAAAATTTTTTTATTGTGCCAGTGCAAGACCGCACGGAAAAAACTCTGCTTGAGCTGATCAAGGAGTGGATTCTACCTGGGACGACGATAATGTCGGATTGTTGGAAGTCGTACAACTGTTTAAACAGTGAAGGCTTCCAACATTTAACAGTAAATCACTCGATGAATTTCGTCGACCCAGATACCGGTAATTACATTGCAAATATATAAAAAGCAACATATGCATTCGAAATACACAACACTAAACTTAGCATTACTAATTTCTATTTGTTTGTCTATTCAGGAGCCCACACTCAGCACATTGAACGTGTTTGGAGAGAAGTAAGGGCAAATATCCCACGGTATGGAACGCGTTCTTCGCATTTAGTGGGATATTTAGCTGAATATCTCTTCAAACGCGTTCATGCTTATGAAGATCGCTTAAGCAGTTTTTTCCGTGCAATTGCGGAATTGTATCCACCGAAGACTGTGGACGATGAAGCAGATGTCTCGGAGGCTACATAATTTCAAGTTTAAGTTAGATCTGCTAAACCATGTATTAAATCTAACACTTCCTTTCAATGTGCATTGTTTCTTCACATATTTTTTATGTTTATTTTTCTCATATAATACATTTTGACAACGAAATAAGAAATTATCTCTGTTTAACTTTAATTTATTATTGTACTTTGGACAATGTATTTTATTACTTATCACATTATGTTCTATTAAATAATTTATTAATTTGTCTATCATAAATTATGTTAATATTATTGCATCCCTACTCGTCAATAACCAAGCGTCTTGATTCAAGCAGTTAGGTATCACGCTGGGAGTTTGTTTAGTTTTATTATGCGGGAGAAGAGGCTCCGCCGCTGGCGAAGCCCCTCCCCCGCCTAATTGCGTACTGTTTATACGCATGTTACAGTACATAGGTTAGATGACGCGCTTTAAAAGTATTTAACTGTTTAAAGCGAGTCATCTAACCTATGTACTGTAACATGCGTATAAAGAGTACGTAATTAGGCGGGGGAGGGGCTCCGCCTGCGGCGGAGCCCCTTCCCCCGCATAATAAAACTAAACAAACTCCCAGCGTGATACCTAACTGCTTGAATCAAGACGCTTGGTTATTCTGCACGATTGACTAGTCATCATATTTAAAATTGGCGCACTTTTGCATGCGCGTGCGGCCACTGAGCATGCGCATGTAGCCGCAGGGCATGTTCAGTGTTGTCTCATCTCGTCGGTATGACAGGAATCATAACCTGATTCCTGTCAACTTTAACGTTTAATATCTCGCGTCGCGGGGCAGAGCGACACTTTTTTCTGCCAGATTCGGTCGTTTTGTGCAAAAACGCGTCGATTAAGCCTAAGTTCAACGAAATCGGTGAGGAGGCCACTATTCTGCATATTTACCATAATTTGTTAAAGCAGAGAATAGTTGGTATATGAAAAGTACATATTTATACACCAACTATTCTCTGCTTTAACAAATTATTTCTGTTTCGTTAACTTCGACGCTTAATATCTGTAGCAGGTATAATTTGTTAAAGCAGAGAATAGTTGGTATATGAAAAGTACATATTTGACGACTTGACAAGTTATAAAATCTGTCATACCGACGAAATGCATACGACACGATCGCGAAATTTTAAACAAGTGAAGCGCGCCAATATTACGTCTGATATGTGTCGTATGCACTGCGTGCACCCGTGCCTATAAGAATCGTAATAAAAATTATTTAGATAAAATGCTGTTTTTTGAATTTATACAGTTAATGGCGAATAAAGAAAAATTAATAGATTTTCTAATTCAACACGGTGTGTTGCCATCAAAAATTAATTGTGGGAATTGTGGTGTGGAATTAACCATTAATAAAGACACATTGTTGTTCCGATGTCAAAGAAGATATTCCACAGCAACGTCTTCAAAAAAGAAACGTGTCTCCAAGTCATGTAATTTTTCTAAAAGTGCCAAAGTAGGCACTTGGTTTGGAAATAGTAATTTGGAACTCGCTACAATTTGTAAGATTATAGCGAGTTTCCTAATGCTTCGCCCTCCTAGACAGGAAGACCTCGAGGAAGAACTTGGTATTTCTTCCACCACGGTTGTCGACTGGTTCAGTTTTTGTCGCGAGGTAATATATTTTAATTTTATGCACTAATTTTATATATTTACATATATTATTATTATTATTTTTGATATTTACAGGTCTGTACGTACTGGGCCGATAAGTGTAGCGAGAAACTTGGAGGTCCAGGACGCACCGTTGAAATCGACGAGGCAAAAATTGGTCATCGTAAATACAACCGTGGTCGCCTTTTGAAAGGCAATTGGATATTTGGAGGATACGAGCAAGAATCGAAGAAAATTTTTATTGTGCCAGTAGAGGATCGAACGGAAGAAACGCTCCTGGCATGCATTAAGGAGTGGATCATGCCAGGAACGACGATTGTTTCAGATTGTTGGAAGTCCTATAATTGTCTTAACAATGAGGGCTTCCAACATCTGACAGTCAATCACACTTACAACTTCGTCGATCCAGATACTGGTAAGTAACGGCAAAACATGTGGTAAAACGTTAACGATATGAATATATAGTTACAAGTACCTATATGTTAAAATAAATATTTCTTAATTTACAGGCGCCCATACTCAGCATATTGAGCGTGTTTGGAGAGAAGTTCGAGCAAATATTCCAAAGTACGGGACTCGATCGCACCATGTCGAGGGATATTTATTCGAATTTCTATTCAAACACGCTCATCCTAGGGCTGAGAGAATAAAAATTTTCTTCGACGTCATCGCCCAGATGTATCCTCCATTGTCTACTGTCGAGGCCGGGCAAACAGAATAAATAACATTTGGAGACACGTTCCGCACTTCTCACAATTAATATTTGATACACCCCGTTGCGAAATCTAACATAGTTTAATATTTGTTGTATCAATAACATGTTATATATATATATATATATATATATATATATATATATTAGATATTAAAATACATTAATTTTTATTATTTATTAATTGGATTGAAATTTAAATCTAACATTTCCTTCAAATAAACGCTGTAGCTGTATACATGGCTGCGTCGAATTTGCCCGAATTCCTACAAAGTATAAAAAACATAATAATACTTATTATTTGATCATATTGTTATCAATTAAAATTAAACCAATTACTTCATGATTTAAATAACGGAATCTATCCTTAATATTCCGCTTTCTCTCCTCTGTGTTTTTTAACGTAAAACTTAAAATATTATGCAAGAAATCTTCGGAAATGTGATTTAAAATTGCAAAATTCACTATAATCATTCTATTATGATCCTTAAAATTTTTCTCCCAAAACATCTTTCGAATAAATTTCGGCCATGTCTTCGCATCGCCAACAACATCTTGTACCCCGAGCCACGGATTATTATTTATTTGCTCGACTGAATACGACATTAGTAAAAATTTGGAGGTTGTAAATAACGATCTGAACTTGAGCGCGTCAAGGTACGTCGTTGCGCATGTGGCCACGGAGTATGCGCATGTGGCCGCGGGGCATGTTCATAGTCGCTCCATCACGTCGGTATGACAGGATTCTTAACCTGAGAGTTGTCAACTTTAACGCTAAATATCTCGCTTCGCAGGGCAGACCGCCGCATTTTTCTGCCAGATTCTTTCGTTTCGTGTCAAAACGCATCGAATGAGCATAATTTTATTGATATTCGAGGTGCAGCGCGTATTCTAAATAATTACCCTAAATAGTAAAGTTTATCAAGAGACACGGTAGTGTCTCGCGCCAAGTACACGCGGAGCGAGACTAACCGTGACTCTTTTACGCGACGCGACGGGGTGGTTGCTGGGGTGGTTGTTGCGCCGGTGTCGTAATCCTCGAGGGAGGCCTGACAGTCGGCTCAGGAATTACGATGATTGCACTCGTTGTTCAGCACGCGGAACGATTTGGGCGACATGCAGTTGACGCTCCACTCGGTGTTCCCGTGCTCATTGCATATCGTGATGGAGAACCTGCCATAGTTCGCCCGTATTAGGTGGATCAGCTTGCCCTCGCCGCACTCGATCTCCAGCGTCTTGCCCTCGCAAGCGTATGCGGTGTCGTACCTCTCTATTTTGAATTTGTCTCGACATGAGAGTGGTAGCGACGGCTTCTTACCTATATTTCGCGCGACGACGGCGCAGCCGTTGGTTAAAAGCCACGCAAGTAGCAGACTGCCGAGGATCGGAGCTCCTCCTTTCCGTCGACCCTTGCGGCACTCCATCGTGAGGTTCCGAGCTCCGACTACGCGAGACAGAGGATGCGGCGACCGGTGGGACCGTGGCACATCGCACAGAAAGCGGGAAACCGAAGAACAAAACCAGAACAGTTGTTCACCGTTCTCACTGTCACACGAAACACACTAGCGAGGTCCGAGGCCTCGTTACATCCCAATCTCGGAGCTTCCGGGAATTCCGGGAAACACGATCCTGGACGGCGGGATCGCCAGGAGTATTAACGGCGATCGGCCGCGAGGCCTCACGCCACTCTGACACGCTTGGCTCTAGAACACCGTGACCGCCGGGGCACGAAGCCCTCGGGGCACGCGCTCCGCCTAACCGAGTAAGTAAGGAAACGATGAAAGTAGTGGTATTTCACCGGCGATGTTGCCATCTCCCACTTATGCTACACCTCTCATGTCTCCTTACAGTGCCAGACTAGAGTCAAGCTCAACAGGGTCTTCTTTCCCCGCTAATTTTTCCAAGCCCGTTCCCTTGGCAGTGGTTTCGCTAGATAGTAGATAGGGACAGTGGGAATCTCGTTAATCCATTCATGCGCGTCACTAATTAGATGACGAGGCATTTGGCTATTTGTATCGCGCCATTCATTGGCGCGTCTTACCGCTTAGAGTCAGTGCGGTTCCTGCTAACAACGGGCCCTGGCCGAGCGATCCTGCAGGACATACTGGATCGCCCATCTGCGCAACAGGTTACCCCAACAACAATTATGGATGCGAGATTCAGCATAACTTTCGTTCTAATTGAGTGGAACCGTTCCATATGTTTATGGAGGATGCCCACATATCCACTCATCCAGCTAACCACAGCCCCTGAGAGTCCAACCCTCTTCGGCAGGGTACCGGAGCACGATAAAATAATCGGGAGTGTAAGGCTTCCAACCAAATAAAATACTCCGGGCTGGGCTACCCCGCCGCTCTCAGTACTCGTGTCGAGCCACCGCCCGGCTCACGTGTGACGAGTCGCCATCGTGAGTGTCTCCATCCACTACCATGTGTCGCATCAGCTGATCGTTTGATAGGCATAAGGTACATGGTGGCCCTAAATGCCTATTGTGCCCTGACGGGAATTTATACCCGATAGCACTAGCCAAGGCTAGCCGAGAGCCCAGGGTGTGCACTCGTATCGCCTGAACCCCGTCCGCTACCCGGCAAGCCGGGTACCCGGCGAGCACCAACTTGGAGGTGGGGCAGACTTGAGGCTGTAAGATCTTACGCCTCCTTGCGAACGAGCAACCATGACCTCCCAAGGACGGCGGCCACAGTCAATCGTTAAAAAGGCTCCCCGCGGAAACGGCATAGTACTCCCCGTTCCTTAAGAGAGTCATAGTTACTCCCGCCGTTTACCCGCGCTTGCTTGAATTTCTTCGAGTTTGCGAGTACTCGAGAAATTGAGATCTCATATAACGAGTGAACGGATCAAGTTCTAAGTAGGCTTGATCGATAGCTTGGTCGATTTGGGGGGGGAGGGTATCTCTTAAAATATTTTCCGCTACGTGCCCTACGAGCGGAGATATTACGATGCAAAGTCTGAAATGGTAACTTTACAATTAAGAAACGTCGTCGTCGTCGCCGTACGTACGGTTGCTTTTTTCCTCGATAGATGGCATTTGAGAACATGTCGAGCGTCTTCCCGGGACCCCCTCCATGATGACAGTGTTGCTACACTGAAAAGAGACAGCATATACGCGTACGTGCGCGCTTATCGCTCAGTGCGTTTGCGCGGACAGCACGCTGTCAGTCAGTCAATCATATAACCTAGAAATAGTGACGATCGTGACCGTCGCCGCGTGATAGTGATAGTGATCGTGACCGTCGCCGTGTGATAGTGACCGTCGCCACGTGATAGTAATTCGAGTTGATATATCGATATAAGTTACGTGTGCGTACTGCGCTCAGTGCAGTCAGTGCGTTCAGTCGGTTCAGCGCGCTGTCAGTTAGTTAATAATAACCTATTAATAATCTATTGATAACCTAGAAATAGTGACGATCGTGACCGTTGCCGTGTGATATCAGTGCAGTTAGTGCGTTCAGCCGGTTCAGCGCGCTGTCAGTTAGTTAATATTATAACCTAGAAATAGTGACGATCGTGACCGTCGTCGCGTGATAGTGACCGTCGCCGCGTGATAGTGATAGTGATCGTGACCCCGTCGCCGTGTGATAGTGACCGTCGCCGCGTGATAGTAATTCGAGTTGATATATCGATATATGTACGTGTGCGTATTGCGCTCAGTGCAGTCAGTGCGTTCAGCGCGCTGTCAGCTGTCAGTCAGTTATAACCTAGAAATAGTGACGATCGTAACCGTCGCCGCGTGATAGATAGTGATAGTGAAATATATATTGACGGCAGGTGTTAAGTATAAGCTTGCTTGTAAGAATGAACGTGGTGTAGGGAAGGAAACGACACATCACTCATGTATTCGAATGATAAGAGAGATTGTGTATTTTCTAATATTATCAAGGTAATAATCATTCGTTCAAATAAACATATATGCACACAATAATATTTCCAAAGAATGGTCAATGCATAAATACAACAGATAAATGTATTCACTGTTGAATAATCCTTTTAATCATCTTAAAATTAGTATATCAAGATTACTTTAGAATGCTTAAAGTCTTTGGCTTAATCCTCTTAATAATGACACACTTTATTGAAATAACTGTCAAAGCGTGTATATCTTTCAATAGAATAGGTATTAAAATGAGTATAATATTCAGAAGGTTCGATATTGTGGCAACTAGCCACCAGCCTTTAATCGCCGACGAAACTTTATATTTGAAATATGCGCGGAGCAATTTCAGAACGGTAAACGCGGAGAGTTTTAAGTCGTCAATCGCGGAGAGATTCAAGACGTCAGTTGACAGTTTCACGAAGAGCAAGTTGCCTAGCAACACTCGTTGTTGATTCTCGCCGCCGAATTTCTCGGGTATAAAAGGAGAGCCCAACGTAAAGGAAATTCGGTGAATTGCGAACAGTCGGCCAAGACGGTCGAGCCAGCCTCACCACGCCACGCTCAGGGAACACCCAGCACCCTTCTCGGCTCGCCGAGGAAGTGGTGAAGAGATCGACCGAGCGACGCAGGACGCAGCCGCTCCCTTTGAAATTATACTCAAAGAGGAGGAAGGTGGTCCTTTGCGATAACCTCGCAAACGGCGCCCAACCGTCTCCCGGTGCAGGTCATCCGGAGGATCTTTTTCCAAATCCGAAAAAGATTCCCCAGTCAAGTGGGAAGCATCCTCCACCCAGCGCCAGTCGTGAAGTGGCAGAAAAACCAAGAAAGGTCATCCTGATTGATCCACCCGGTGCTAGCCACCAGGAAGCCGACTCGAGAAAGCCAAAGGCAAGGTCCCTTCCATCTCTCCTCAGTCCGCAATCCTCCGGTGCCCAGACACCGTCGCCTAGAGGTAATAAAACTTCAAGCGTTAAGACGCTATCAGGCGCAAGACGCCCTGTCAATCATTCGCCAATTCTAGGCGCCAGCAGACCAACTCTTCTGGTCACTCCTAAGTCGCGATTCACCTTTCTTCCAGCCACCTCAACTCCTGAACCGGAATTGAAGGAGCTCATTAAGGAATTCCAAGTTCCACGCCTTCTTTCTCCTCTTCCTCCCTCGCCGCTAAGACCGATCAGAGGAAGGAGAGTCGACAAAGCATCGCAGACCGAGGATTCAGGAGAACCGGCAGTGACACTTCGTTGCGTAGCAACGCAAACAAAGACGCGGGGAAGAAGACGCAGAAGAAATTTTCAAGCAAATAAGGAAAATTATGTCTGTTCTAATTGCCATAAGTGTTCTAGTTGTGGAAAATGTTAAAGAAATAAAAATGTTCAAATAAAAAGGTTAAAAATGAAAGGTGTCAAAAAAATATCTTAGCGATTATCTAAAGTAGGAAAAGCGATAATCTGCGAGCGATCAATTAATTTCCTAAAATATCATAAGGATTATTCACCTTAAATCATCGCACATAAAATAAAACAATGCAGACATATTATACATTGTTAAAGAAATAATCACGCATGAAATGATACGTTGTAGTATGAAAATCGTCTGATTGAGATTTATGGAATTATACGATAGTAGCAACAACACAATAGTAGCAATTAATACGACAGTAGCAATTAATACGTCATTAGCATTTAATACAACAACAGTAGCAATACAACGTCACGAGCGAAACGTTGTTATCAACCATAAATATCAATCAGTCTAAACAACTTTTAGCAGCGGAAATTACGGGACGGTAATTCGTAACGAAAGATCATGACTAATGTTATTAAAGTAACGATTGTTATCTCAAAAATGCAGTGAACTGTCGCAAAAGAATCTTAATATCGTTGAAAAGTAGCTTAATGAATATAGAAACGCTTGAGAATATTTAATGACAAAGTCTCTTTTAACACAAAGGTTTCGATCGTAATAATTGAGTCTACGCAGTAGCCAATTGAATAGAAATTATAAGTAATTTAATATATTGGTTGCAACCGTTAAGACAAGAATGAATTTAGACTGAGCTCAGTTTAATAGAATAAACCAGAAGGCTTCCTTTTCCATAAGAAGTACTGCCTCGAAGTGAATAGCTTTCGTGGCCTCTGTAATGAATATTCGAAAGATAAGCTGGTAGGACAGTTCCCTATTCCAAGCTTAGCTCGCGTGATGAACACTGAAAGTTATTGTAAATCGAAGATTTACCTGAGATCTGCAGATTCTCCTTATTTTTAATAAAGTCCTTGAAAGTATTACGTATCGAGTATACATCCTCGAGGGTATTCTCTTTTAACCAGCAATGGCAGTATTGTTTTGCGAGTGAATGTTAACAACAGGAATGGCGATGGTCATCCTTCCTTCCTTCGTATATCAAAATGCCGGTCGGCTTTCTTTCCTTTGTGTATCAAAATGCCGGTTGGCCTTCCTTCGTATATTAAAATGCCGGTTGGCTTGCGGTCTCGTTAATGTGGATGTCCTCTTTCCAGGAAGCGTTAATTTATCGGAAGCGATATGATTTAGAAATAAGTACGCGACCGCAAAGTACCGATATTATTAGTATCGCTATGTTCTATGCAGTATTACGCAACCGAATCGTCTCAATCATGAGAACGTTATCACTCGCACGGTCGAAAGACGAATGAACGCTCGTCGCGCGCTTTTACTTTTATGTAAAATTTGTAAAAAAAACCGGTAACCTAACCTATGTTTACGCGAGCGTTACTTCTGTAGTAACTTATGATACGATAATTCCTCCGCGTAAACGAGAGATTTTATAGTAACTACGATGATATCGTATAAGTTGTTACAGAAGTAATACTCACGTAAACGTAGACTACTATAATTCCTGTCACATGTACTTAGTCACGTATAAAAGAGTCACGGTGCGGTCTCGCTTCGCGTGTACTTGACGCGAGACACTCGTGTCTCTTGATATATACGCGAGCGTTACTTCTGTAGTATAATATAATAACTTACGATAATTTCTTCACGTAAACGGGAAAATCTCCTCGACATCAGCTCCCTGCCGTTATAGGATTTTCTTCGTATCCTATCTTCTGAAGGAACCCATCGAAAATTCTTAATATGTATGACTAGATGACATTCAGAGCACTGGGCAAAAATCACATAACATTCAGAGCACTGGGCAGAAATCACATATTTTGTAAGAAACCGGTAATCTAACCTATACTACGTTTACGCGAGCGTTACTTAATTCTGTAGTAACTTACGAAGATAATTTCTCCGCATAAACGAGAGATTTTATATCGTCGCATCACGTAAAGAGTCACGGTAATCACGGTAATAATGAGAGACCACGGTTTCTAGGTTATATATTGTGACTGACTGACAGTTGATTGATTCTTCTTCTTATTAAGTATGGCCTTCAAGCAGTACTGCTCTAAATATGGCCAGGGCGACCCTCTTGACGTGTGAGCCGTATTGGCGTGTGGTATCACTGTCGAATGGCCACGAATGGCGCCGTTGCTAGTTGAGAAAACGAACGATAGCCGCCGCGGACGCGCACGCCGCGTCGCGGCTGAAACCGGTTTTGATTGGCGCTGGCCATCCCTATTCCCGAAGGGGGAATTAAGGTTGGAGATCCATGGATTTACACGTTGCAAGAAGAAGACGGATCAATTGATGAGGGGGGTTGTTCAAAAGAAGGATAATGTCTTTAGGAGAATGAGGATAAGTTTCCTCAATGTATTTAATTGTTACGTCCTGGGAACTCCACGATTTCCCTTTTTCGCGGGGCTAAGATAGGCCTTAAGATTATGATAGGTAAACTAAGCGCGGACGGTTATCGATCGGGGAGTGAGCCTTGATCCCCTCGCATTCCATCTTTTATGACCAAAATGCCTATTTGGTTGGGCAACTAAAAGCAACCTTCCAGATGACAAACTACCGACAGACAGGACATACGTGATCGGTTTTATCAATTTTGTCTAGCCCATAGCTATAAACCCGGCGACACGACGCGCCGAGGAGAGCCTTAATCCCATGCAGAATTTGGTTAGGATCCTTATCGCATCACGCGACTAGCCCAAAGTTGGCCGCGGAATGTCCCGACAAACAGAGACAAGATCCAAAACGTGCTTTTAGAAATCCGTAAGAGCACGTGGCGGAATTTCTGTTTGCGATAAAGCTGCAATAAAGATTGGATGAAATACATTTGTCTGTTGATACTGAAAACAGGGACCGCGAGATAAGGGACCCCAATAAACGAGGAATCGGCGATAGCTGAAAACAAATCAGTCACTGGAAGAATCGCTGGGTTGCACCCCCGATAAGACAGTGGGGGCCTTACGAAAGGACTCACCAATGGAAAACCGGAAAAATCGATAACCGTCTCTAGCTTTCTAGGATAGGCGAAAAACTTAAGATCTGGCTCTTGGGTGAGAAACGTCTCGCCCAATAAGAAATCCTCTAGATAAAAATTAGAAGAATCCCACCAACCAAAAGTCCCAAAAATGAAAACCAGACACACCCCACATGAAATCCACCCCTTCCATTCCTTACATTTTCCTATATAAACCCCGACATTGCGGCACTCCCTCTTAAAGCTTCTGAGTCTTTTCAAGCCTCCCAAGCTTAGTCTCGTGTTTTCCTCAGCCTTTACAATCGTGATATCTTTCGCTTTTGAGTCACGATTCAACACTTATCGTTAGAGTCAGTGCAACACATCTGACCGCATACAACTGATTCCGTCTATTCCCTCAACCAAGGGTCATTTCGACGCGCGGTCATCAACGGTGTCATCAAACTCATCAAGTAGTAAGTCGTATATTCACTTCTTTACTTATCCTCACTTTAGTGTCCAGAAGTTCTCTCGGTTAAACCTCAATCCATAAACCTTAAACATTAATCCTTCTAACCCTCCAATCTCTTTCTCTATATTATTCCTGAGTTAGCTGATTAATCGGCGGGCTCGGAGTAATCTATGGTATTCCTGAGTTAGCTGATTTATCGGCGGGCTCGGAGTAATCTTTCTATATTATTCCTGAGTTAGCTGATTTGTCGGCGGGCTCGGAGTAATCTTTTCTATATTATTTCTGAGTTAGCTGATTTGTCGGCGGGCTCGGAGTAATCCTTTCTATATTATTCCTGAGTTAGCTGATTTATCGGCGGGCTCGGAGTAATCTCCTTTCTATTCACTGCTGCGAACCTTATCGGCGGGCTCGGAGTAATCTCTTCTATATTATTCCTGAGTTAGCTGACTCAACAGATCCTCTGTCTTCAATTTCAACCCTTCCAAACCGAGTCGACTTCGCCGCGGTTAACGGTTTTAAAACAATTAACAAGGAATTAACTTATAGTGGATTCCCGCGGTCCCCCCTTTAAGAAATCTCGAAGGGCCGTAAAACACGAACATGATCGTCGGAAGCAACAAGCGCGAAGGAATTTAGAAAAGGCACGAATTAGCGCAGGTCCTTCGTGTCTCGCCATTCCACCGGCTCTACCAGCCTTTTCGGAGGAACCCTGTTCCTCGCAGGAGCGTCGCCCTGTCGTTCCACCTCGGCCTATCGTTCTACCATCTCGTCCCTTCCCCACCTCTTCTCGCCCTGTTTGTCGCGTGCCCCCATTTCGCGTTGTCCCGGTCAACCGCGATCCCGCCACCCTGCTTGAACCTCCCGGTTCCCCCTCCTCTTCCCGAAGTCCATCCCCGACCTCCTCGACCGTTTCGACTCTCGATCTCGAGGACCTCGATCCCGAGGTGGTTACTCTGGATTAGAATCACAGCGCAAAATTATTTAACATACATGTACCTTACCCTTACCCATAGTTTATAATTATTTGTTAAACTCTTATCTCACCGTTTTTACCCCGAACATCTCTTTATATTTTAATTTAGATACACTTACATACCACACACATATTTTAATTAATTTCATGTAACCCCATTCTTAAACTAATTGTAGTAATAGCGGGCAGGATGTTTATTTTCAAATAGGTTCCCCTTTCAAATCCTGCCCGATCACCCCCGCATTTATGTAACACCCGCGAGAATAATACTCACTCATGACACACACACGCATCCGACATTCACACTTATAAATGTATTCAATTTTATTTGCCCTAATTCTCACTTATTGTTTACCTAGTTTATATTATCGTAATAAATATTTGTCTTATGTTAAACATTGACTCCAATCTGCATTCATTATAATTTAAGACCTCACCCACTACTCCTCCCTCTCTCGAAACCGCACGAGGTCCGATCCTAAGTTAAAGGGATTAAATTCCCTGACTTAAAAGAGGACCGACGATCGCACCGCTCACGGAAGGCGTCCTACCGTCTCCACGGACGTTGACCCTTCCGGAGCCATTGAAAAGTGCGTTCGGGCTCGCGCCACGCGTCTCATAGCGTGTACCTGCGAGCGATATTCTTAAGCTTCTAGTTGCGTCCTTCCTTACCCCGACCCCTCTGGTTAGCCTCTCCTTCGCTTCCCAGATTTTCTTATCCTAATCCTGGGGTTGGACGTAACATAATCAAATGGGAAGCTTTGCCGGAGAGCAGCTCACAATCAAATACGACATGATTAAGATCTTGTATAGGGTTGCCGCAAGGGCAAGCCCCAGAATCTATGATATTCTTTCGGGCTAAGCTGTAGTTCAGGTTATAGTGCCCGCTTCGCAATCTATTTACAAGGACTATCTCTTTTCGCTTAAACGGTTTTTTATAATACCATGGGCGATCTTTGTTAGTATGGAAGTGGTTGTAAAAGAAAACGCCTTTAACAGATCCGCGGCAGCGGAGGTATTCGTTGAATTGTGTACGTAATGTTTTTTGAGATTGAGAAAAAGTCGCTGTGCGGTACCCTGAAATCAGGAGCATCACCTCTTCTAGAAGCTTCTTTAGCTATTTTATCCACTACTTCGTTGCCCTCGATACCTCGATGAGAGGGGATCCAAACTAACTGTAATTCAATATCTCTGGAGGAGATTTGATATACCTTTTCCTTGATTTTTGGAATTATGTAATTTTGCTGCTTGGCTGTGTTTGAGCAGACATTTTCCAACACACTTTTTGAGTCTGAAAATATAATAGCTTTTTTAGGGTTCAGTTGAAAAATGACTATAAGTGCCTGAAGGATGGCCCAGGCCTCGGCCGAAAAGATGGTGGTTTCGAGCGGCAACTTGTGGCGTAACTGAAATTCTAAGTCTGGTGAATACACACCAGCACCAACAAAGCCTGAGTTATCCTTGGATCCATCTGTGTAGAACGAAATGGCAATTCTTCTTAACTCATGGGTGCGATCTAGGAAGAGAGAGTTAACATTTTGAATATTGGGGCAGAAGTTGAGAGGAGTGTAGTTAATTATGTGAATCAGCGAGTTGAAACTGTGGCTGAAGACTAGGAGGGAAACAGACTGATAAATTTTTTCTGTTTTCCCCATGATAGATCTGTAATATCTGTATGAATGTACTTGCAGGCTTTTATGTGGCGGTTAGGGGATCTAGTAATCAGGATTAAGTCGTCTAGACTAGTGGTTACTGGGCTGAGGTTTTTTAGGACCAGTTTGGAGGTGAGGTACCCAAATCTAAACTGTAGGGGAGGTTCCTTAGCTTCGTCTAGAAGGATATTGATGGGGGTAGATTGGCGATAACCATAAGCTATTCTAACAGCCTTGTATTGAATCCGTTGAAGCTTTTCGAAGATGGTAAGATTCCTGTACAGTTGAAAGACCTGGCACCCGTAGTCGATATTACTACGGATAATTCCCTTGTAAACCGTCATTAGCGTCTGCGGGTGCGCGCCCCACCACACTCCTGCTAGGGCCGACATAACATTGAGGCCTTTTCTGCATTTACTGATGATATAAGAGAAGTGATGTTTGCCGCTTAGTTTGGAGTCGATTAGGATACCAAGGAATTTCACCACTTCACAAAATTGGATCGGTACGTCGTTAATGAATATCTCCGGCACAACGGGAGGCATGTTTTGTTTGTGCGTAAAAATTACTGCCTGTGACTTGGAAGAAGAGAGTGAGAGGCCCTTATTTGATAAGAAGTGTGTGATTTTTTGTAGAGATTCATTGATACTTTGAATTGCTCTGAGTAGATTCTTGTTAACCGAATATATGACTATGTCATCTGCGTAAAGATGTATCTTGCAGTCCGAGTTGATCAATTTAGTAAAATCTTTTAAATAAATGTTGAAAAGCGTCGGACTGAGAATGGAGCCTTGTGGTGTGCTCTTTCTAGTCAGAAGTCCAATTTTTCTACCATTTTGCACGTAATAAATATATATGTAGCCGATAAGGTTCATAATGAACTTACGGAGACGAGCCGGAACTCCAATGCTGCATAGATCTTCATCCAGTACATGCGGGAGAACATTATCGAAGGCTCCGTCGATATCTAAAAATGCTACGACTGTATATGCACCCTTGAGGAAGCTCGCCTTAATATCATTAGTCAAGGCTACCACGTTGTCCAGACAAGATTTCGCGTTTCTGAAGCCCAGTTGGACGTCAGACAATAAACCGTTGTGCTCGAGATGCCATCTGAGCCGATTGTACAAGCATTTCTCCATTAATTTAAGTGTACAGGAGATCAGAGAGATGGGTCTGACTCCCCTTCCGCCCGATTTAGGAATAAAAATAATCAGCGAAGTGCGCCAATCCTCCGGAAAGGTACCAGATTGCAAGAAACCGTTAAAAACTTCGCACAGCTTAATCCAGAAGAACTTAGGTAAAATTGACAGAATGTTATAATCAACCTGGTTAAGGCCTGGCGCAGAGCTTTTCTTCATGGAGTTTAGAGCAGTGTAAATTTCCTCCATTGAAATCGGATCCTCTAGCCAAGAGGAGGGTTCCTTTAGGTTTTTGGAATCCCTTTCAAGCATTTCTGCTAATGACGGTTCCTTGAGGGGACATAGAGGTGGACAAAGTTTCGTGACAGCTGCCTGTATTAGCTTTTCCTCACTAGTAGCGTCGTAGGTAGAACGAGTCGCCTGGTTGTGGTTCTTAAAAGATTTAATGAGTCTCCAAACCTGATGGATAGGGGTCTTGACATCAAAGCTGGCACACAAATCTTTCCAACTTTTAGACTTTTGTTTCTTTAGGGTACGCCTAGCGACAGCTACCGCCCTTTTATACTGCAGCAGACTTTCAAGAGAATGGAGACGCTTAAAATTTTTTGCAGCAGCGTTGCGTTCATTGATTGCAGCGTCGCATTCTTTATTCCACCACGGGGCAGGAAATTTTTTGCGTTTAGTCGGCAAGCTTCCAGGTGAGATATCTTTTCTTCCCAAAGCAGATGCGATGCAGGTTTTGATTATACTAACTAGTTGATTGTATGCTTCCACAGCATTGTTAGCATCAATGTGCTCCACGTTAGATTTTTCCTTATATAGCAGTGAGGTGAGGGTCTTGAGTGAGTCCTTATTAAATCTAAGCTTATAGGAGAACCTCAGTTTAGGTGTGAGCGGACTGTTGATATGGGTGATGATTGGCACGTGGTCGCTTCCTCTCAAGTCGCCATCTCTTTCACAGTCGTAAATACATATGGTTGCTAAATTGGGTGAGGCTATTGTTAAGTCTATAACGGAGTTTGCATTAGTAGAAAAGTTGAAGAAAGTGGGGGCGCCGTTATTGAGAATGACCAAGTCGAAGTCAGCAACAGCAGTGGCAATTAGTTCTCCCGCTTTGTCCGTCTTCTTATCATACCAGTCCGGGTGGTGAGCGTTGAAATCACCAACGAGTAAGATATATTTATATTTCTTCGCAAAATTAAAAAGATCCTCGTAAAAGAAAGCAGGGGTGTCCTGGCCGGTGTGGCGATATATGTTACATATAAATAGCTCCTGATTCAGAAATGGTACCGTAATCGCGACCAATTCTACTGACGCGTGAACCAAATTTGAAAAATCGCAAATGGTAAAGGGATAATTGTTACGGACGAAGGTGCACACCCCCCTAGAGCCGGCATCACCCGTATCCGAACCAATGAAACTGAAACCCCTAATATCTAGAGGCTTATCGGAGGCGAGTAATGTTTCCTGCAAACATATAACATCATACTTGTGGGCAATAGCCCTGACTTCCGGGATTTTACTGTTGATGCCTCTACAGTTCCATTGGAGGATATTGGATGGACCTGCATCGGGTCTTGACCTATTGTCTGTGAAGATCGCTGGTAGAATTCACTTTATTGCGAGTGCGGTTCGAGGGATATAAGGTGGGCGACTGCTCCGGGAAATCAAAGATGCCCCTTGGCAGGGGGCACGCTAGTGTGGGACCGAGGAACGATAGCGCGTTCTTGAGTTCGTTTACTAAGTTAGAGATAAACAAGAGCATTTCTTGCTGATTGCATGGTGACTCAATGGAGCTTAGATTGGAGTTTGCATTATAATCAATATTTTTCGAAGAGGTGCTAGGAGAGGGATTTACATTTTCTTCGTCGGATCTACCATTTGGAAATAGCAGAGCATTTCGATGTTCGATGGAATAAGTAAAGTTGGATTTTCCGTGTCCACTAGGAGCGCGGGTGGGAATAAAGGAGGAAAAGGAGTTGGCTTGAACACGACGGGGGGGGGGGGGGGTGTTAAAGTGTTTTGAGAGCACACCGGCGTAAGACAGGGCGCCGTTTTCTTGGAGATTTTCAAGAGCTGCGAAAGGGTTACGGGAAGTTGAAAGAAGGGAGGAGGGATATGATGAGGATGAAGAGAGGTTGCGATTCGTGATTGAGAGGTTCGGAAAATTGACGTAGTCAAATCTACTATCCGAATTGTTTGACGAGTTAGCCATTAACTTTCTTTTTTGCATCAAACAGAGGGAAGTTTTCGGCAGCAGCTAGAGCATAGGCTTTTTTCAAATTAATAACACTGAGGCAATCAAAAGATTTAGCCAAGTGCGGACCGCCGCAGTTAATGCATTTATTGGGCAAGTGTTTGTCGGGGCATTTCATTTCTTGGTCATGCTTATCTTTGCCGCAGTAAACACACCTTGGCTTACCTTTACAGGTTTTGCTGATGTGTCCCGCTCTGAAGCATGAGAAGCAAATTTTGACTTTTGGAACAAAGGGATAAACTGTGTGTTTGACTTTAAAGGTGTAGACCGAGCTCGGTAGGGTCTGACCGGCGAACTTAATGCACACGGTGCGCGAAGGTTCATATTTGTATGAATCTCCGTCTTTGACTCGGCGGTTGAGTCTATGAATTTCAAAAGGCTTGGGAGACGATTCTATATCTCCGAGCAGTTCCTCGATCGGGAGCAATTAAGGCACGTCTTTAATTATTCCGGTTCTGGTCGTTTTATACGAAGGAATAAACGCTTTAAGATTATAAGTCGCGAGAGAACAGTCGTCTACGAGTCTATTGGCGGCCTCATAATTAGATAGAAGCACTTGTACATGGCCTTTGCTAATCTTTTTAATCTCTAACAAGTCGGATTTGACGATTTTCATGAGGGTGCGACCGATAAACAGGGGGTGGGTGTTAGCGAATTTGAGGTCCGATCCCGGTTCGTTGTCCAGCGTGCGAACGTGGACAATATAAGGCGCCTTATCCGTTGAAGCGTATCGCGCGTTGATTAACCTGCGTATCGCGGATAGAAGAGATGACGAGCCAGCTTTCGCATTCTGGCTTGAATTGTGATTGTCTGTGTTACCTTGAATCGATGTTTTTACATTTTTACTGGCTGGAACACCCCGCGAGTCGTTAGCCGCTCTCTTTCTATTTGCGACAGGATCGACCTCCGTGGACGACTTTCTTCATAGATTGCGAGACGGGCACATGAGATGAATCGTTATCGTTACCGTGCAGAGACGGATTCTCCTGTGTCGGACATACGATATTTAAGCTATTGTATGAGTCTGATGATAGATCAGTGACTTCTGCGTTTATTATTATATTGCTTCCGACAGTGGCTTCGAATTTTTCATGATCAGGAAGAGGGAAGGAATGAGTAATGGCGGCGCCCGAATGTGAGCGCGAGCGCGAACGCGAGCGCGACCGCCCACTCGATGCCGATTGAGACCGAAAACGAGACCGCGGACGATCTCGGGATCGTTTATGCTCGTGGATAATTAATTCGCGATCGTACGGAGAGGAGGTGCGAGGGGGTACCCACGAAGCACCCCTCCCCTCAGTACCGCAAGAGGCCGAGGCCACGTTGGACACGTTTCCGATAGACCGTTGCCCGAGAGATTCGCGCACGTAAGACGGTAAAAAGAGAGATTTTGCCGAGAGTCCTTAGGCGCGCACAATACTAGACGGCGAAAGATCGTCCGTCACTTCGTGATAACTGCACACTACTCGAGAAAGAAACGCCGAGAAATATCCGGGTAGGCACTGCTCGCGACACGTCCGTTCGTGACCGCTGCCGGCGCGCGAATCCAGTTGATTGATTGACTGACTGACAGCGTGCTGTCCGCGCAAACGCACTGAGCGATGAGCGCGCACGTAATATGCTGTCTCTTTTCAATGTAGCAACACTAACTATGCCATCTATCGAGGAAAAAAGCAACCGTACGGCGACGACGACGACGACGACGTTTCTTAATATAATATTTTCACATTTTTCGACTTTACATCGCAATATCTCCGCTCGTAGGGCACGTAGCGGAAAATGTTGTAAGAGATACCCCCCCAATTCGAACCCCAAGCTATCGATCAAGCCTACTTAGAACTTGATCCGTTCACTCGTTATATGAGATCTCAACATCTCGAGTACTCGCAACCCGTCGCGTCGCGTAAAGAGTCACGGTCGGTCTCGCGCTCCGCTTTAACAGAGTCCGCTTGTGAAAGAACCGTATACTTAACGCGAGACACTACCGTGTCTCTTGATTTGACAGTGAACGTAAACAAGTACAATCCTATGCGCGCTGGATGTTACCTGAAATTACCACGAGAAATTAAATTGAAGAAAGCGGTGATCAATGTGCAATCTATGGACAATGCGTGCTTCGCGTTGTCAGTGGTGGCTGCTCTACATCCAGCCGAAAGAAATTCAGAACGGGAATCCTCGTACCCTCATTACGCAACAGTATTAAATTTACAAGACATTGAGTTTCCAATGATTTTGAAACAAATTAAACGGTTCGAACGACTCAACGACATCTCGATAAACGTATATACTGTCGAAGGAGAGAAGACGCCAAACATTCTCCTGATACGGCTCACTGACCGGAAGATGGACAAACACGTATATCTGCTGTACGTGTAGGACCCGCGAGACGACAACGTGGGACATTTCGCGTGGATAAAAAATCTATCCCGCCTCGTGAGCTCGCAATTGAGCAGGCATGACGGTCGGAAATACTTTTGAGATCAGTGAGTATTTATACTCCTTTTTTAAATAAAATTATAAAAATATTTTATTTTTGTAATATAAAAAAATTTACAAAAAATTGTATTTTTCTTTTTGCAGATGTTTACATTATTTTATTTCGAGCGAGAAATTGGAAGCCCACGGAATAGACTGCGAGAGATAAACAACTGTGCAATCCGACTACCGAACGAGGACGACAAGTGGCTGAGTTTCAAGAATCACAGCAGGAAGGAACGACTTCCATATGTCGTGTACGCCCACCTGGAATGTACCCTCGAGAAGACGGAAGCGGATTCGACAACGCCCACGTTCAGGTTTCAACGTCATCGGGTATTTAGCATAGGATACTACGTGCGGTGCTCGTACGACTCGTTATCAATATATCGGTTTCGTCGCGATAAGGATTGCGTCGCGTGGTTCGCCGAGGAACTAAGACGTTTAGCACACGGCGTAAAGACTATCCTGTCCGGTAATGTACCCATGGCGGATTTCACGCGAGACGAGTGGGAAAAGTTTAACAGCGCAACGCACTGTCACGTGTGCGAAAAACCGTTCGAGCCAGACGACGTGCGAGTACGCGATCATTGTCACTTGACCGGTCGATACAAAGGTCCCGCGCATTCCAACTGTAATCTAAATTATAAAGATTCGCATTGCATTCCAATAATTTTTCACAATCTATCGGGCTATGACGCACATTTTATTATCACGGAGATAGCTACAGCGTACGAAGGACACGTAGAACTGCTTCCAATCACGAAAGAAAAATACATCTCGTTCACGAAACACGTAAAAGATACCGCCGAAAGATCAGATTCGCGAAGCGACATGAAATTAAGATTCATCGACTCGTACAAGTTTCTGAGTAGCAGCCTCGATAAATTGGCATCCTTCCTCGATAAGGATAAGTTGAAAATTATACGTTCCAAATTTTCCGCGTTATCCGACGACGATTTTGATCTTTTGACCCGAAAGGGTGTCTTTCCGTAATACGTAATACGAATACGTGGACAGCATCGAAAAGTTGGAGGACACGTGTTTACCATCGCACGACTCATTTTACAGTTCCTTGACCGGTGACACCGTATCCGAGAGCGATTACGAGCACGCTGCGAACGTCTGGCGACGGTTCTCCGTTCGAACCTTGGGCGAATACAGCGATTTATATCTCAAAACTGATGTCTTGTTATTGGCCGACGTTTTTGAAAATTTCCGCGACAGTTGTATCGCGAGTTACGGACTCGATCCGACATATTATTACACTCTACCGGGTTTTACGTGGGACGCTATGTTGAAGTATACGCGTATCAATTTCGAACTGCTCACCGATATTGACATGATTATGTTCATCGAACGCGGTATACGCGGTGGCCTGAGTCAATGTTCCAGCAGATACGCGCAGGCCAATAACAAGTACATGCAGTCATACGATCCATCGAAACCATCGTCGTACCTGATGTACTTCGATGTAAACAACTTGTACGGCTGGGCGATGTGTCAGCCACTGCCCTACGCAGATTTTCGATGGGTCGATGACGTCTCGAATTTCGAGTTTAGCGCGATCGCTTTGGATTCGCCCACGGGTTACATTCTCGAAGTCGATCTAGAGTATCCGCAGAATAAACACGACGCACACGTCGACCTACCGTTCTGCCCGACGCGCGATAAACCGCCCGGCAAACGGCAGGACAAACTTCTCGCCACGCTGTACGATAAGAAGCGTTACGTCATACACTACCGCAACCTACAGCAGTGCACGCACCACGGCCTTCGCGTCACGAAGATACATCGCGTATTGCAATTCGCTCAATCTGCGTGGCTCCGCGCTTACATCGAACTCAATACAAAATTTAGAACACTGGCCAAAAACGATTTCGAGAAAAATTTATATAAATTGATGAACAACGCGGTTTTCGGGAAAACAATGGAAAATGTACGCAATCACGTTGACGTAAAATTATTAACAAAGTGGAACGGTAGATATGGCGCGGAGGCACTGATCTCGAAACCGAATTATCACAGCAGGAGCGTTTTTTCGGAAAATCTGATAGCCGTTGAACTGCGAAAACTCGAAGTTAAATTTGACAAACCTATTTACGTCGGCATGTGTATTCTCGAAGTATCGAAAGTCTGTTTGTACGAATTTCATCACGAGTACATGTCTCCCCTGTACGGCGACATGTGTAGAATTATGTACACCGATACGAACAGTCTGATATATCACGTAGTGTGCGAGGATGTGTATGAGAACGTGAAACGCGGTATCGCTAGATTCGACACGAGCGATTACGCGATCGACAACGCGTACGGTATAAAGCTCGCGAACAAGAAGGTGCCGGGCTTGATGAAGGACGAGAATAACGGCGCGATCATGACCGAATTCGTCGGACTCAGGGCGAAAATGTACGCCTTGCGAGTGGATGGCAAAAAAGACTGTAAAAAAGCGAAAGGTGTGAAGAGCAATGTCGTAGCGCGTACTATAACGTTCGAGGATTACACGAGGTGTTTGAACGATGAGATCGAAATGACGCGGCAGCAGGCTTGCATAAGGTCCGACCGACACCAGGTGTACACCGTGTCCGAAACAAAAATCGCTCTGAGCCCGTACGACGATAAGCGATACATTATACCCGATTCGACCGATACGTTACCGTGGGGACATTACCGAATACCTTTGTAACGTATGTATGTATGTATGTGTAATAGTATAACGTATGTAGTAGTATATGTATGTAACGTAACGTATATATATATATATATATATATATATATATATATATGTATATGTATATATTTGTCAAATGGTCGGTACCGGGACATCTCCTACTATCTAATGGCATTTTCCGAGACATTTGGTGGATTCCAGGTCTGACCTGGAAACATAATATGTCTAATGATATTTTCCAGGACAGTCTTGGAAAAAATGTATACATATACGAATTATGTACACTCAAATGTATATGTACAAAAGATTGTCCTGGAAACTAACGTTAGACCATAAAATGGTACATACCATTAGACCATAAATGGTACATATAATAGTATAACTCGCAACTGTATAATTTTACATTATTTACGAAAATTTGTTTATGTCCTGGAAACTAACGATAGGCTAATAATGGCAATTTCCTTACTTTCTAATAACTTAACGAGTTTAATAAACTCATAAACATTTAAAAATACCATCAAGCTGTGTTATCGTAAGTTACAGCACAAAATCATGTAGTGCATGTCGTTGGAAAAAATGATTAGAAGAGGAACGTAATTTCTATGTATGAAGTCTAAATGTCATTCAACAAATCATAAATGGTTATCAGTATATTTATCCATACATCACAAAATTGATTAGCAGTTACTTGGAAAAGACTTAGAATAAATGATACCAGAAACGCGTTGTTTAGTTAAATGATTAAATTCTTGTTTAAAAATATTTGTTTGTGTCCTGGAAGCTACCGTTGGGCTATAAAATGTACATATTTGCTTATTTACGTATATTCAACGGGTTTAATATACTTTTTTACATTGGAAAACATGGTAAGGAAATGTGCGAGTTTAAGGCATTCCGCAGACGATAACCCGCAAGTGAATAATTTCACATTATTTATGAAAAATTTTTATGTCCTGGAAGCTAACGTTAGGCCATAATTTATTACATGTCAGTTTTTGCTTATTTACGTATATTCAGCGCGTTTAATATACATTTTAACGTTTGAGAACGGGGTAAGATAATGTGAGTTTACGGTATTCCGCACACGTCCACCCGCAAGTGAATAATTTCACATTTACAAAAATGTGCTTGTACCCCGAAATTTGAGGTTATGTCATACAACTGTACATATCAATTTTTGATAACTTCCGTACATTCAACGGGTTTAAAGTACTTCTTAACATTTGAAAACGCGATATGGAAACATAAGTTTACGTTATTTCACACGCATCGTCCCCCAAATTAATAATTTTACATTATTTGCGAAAAGTTGATCGTGTCCTGGAAACTAACATCGAGCCGTAAAGTGAAATATAGCAGTTTTTTCTTATTTATGCACATTCAATAATGAGTTTAACATACTTCTTAACATTTGCAAACGGGGTAAGACGTACAATATGAGTTTTCGGTATTCCACAAACATTAACTCGCAATTTATAACGTATAATTTAACATTATTTACAAAAATTTGTTTATGGCCTGGAAACTAACGTTAGGCTAATGATATGGCAACTTCCTTACTTTCTAACAACTTAACAAGTTTAATAAACTCACAAACACTTAAAAATACCGTCAAGCTGTGTTATCGTAAGTTACAGGACAAAATCATGTAGTGCATGTCGTTGGAAAAAATGATTAGAAGAGGAACGTAATTTCTATGTATGAAGTCCAAATGTCATTCAACAAAATCACAAATGGTTATCAGTATATTTATCCATACATCACAAAATTGATTAGCAGTTACTTGGAAAAGACTTAGAATAAATGATACCAGAAACGCGTTGTTTAGTTAAATGATTAAATTCTTGTTTAAAAATATTTGTTTGTGTCCTGGAAGCTACCGTTGGGCTATAAAATGTACATATTTGCTTATTTACGTATATTCAACGGGTTTAATATACTTTTTTACATTGGAAAACATGGTAAGGAAATGTGCGAGTTTAAGGCATTCCGCAGACGTTAACCCGCAAGTGAATAATTTCACATTATTTATGAAAAATTTTTATGTCCTGGAAACTAACGTTAGGCCATAATTTATTACATGTCAGTTTTTGCTTATTTACGTATATTCAGCGCGTTTAATATACATTTTAACGTTTGAGAACGTGATAAGAGAATGTGAGTTTACGGTATTCCACACACGTCAACCCGCAAGTGAATAATTTCGTATTTACAAAAATGTGCTTGTACCCCGAAATTTGAGGTTATGTCATAGAACTGTACATATCAATTTTTGATAACTTCCGTACATTCAAGGAGTTTAAAGTACTTCTTGACACTTAAGAACGTGGTATGGAAACATAAGTTACGGTATTTTGTAAACCCGCAAGTCAGTAATTTTACGTTATGGCCAAAAATTGTTCGTGTCTTGGAAACTGACGCACCATAAAATGGTGCATGTCTTGGAATCTACCATAAAGTATATATAACATGTCTTGGAATCTACCATAAAGTATATATTTTTTCCAAGCCAGTCCTGGAAACATTATTGTAACATTACTGTCCTGGAATATACCATTACGAAAGTGTCCTGGAAAACATTATTTTCCAATATCTCAAAAAGTAATTGGTTGATTTAATTTTCCTTTGTAGAATAGAACCAGGGTGTTAGGGCGCATTGAGAAATATAAAAAAAATAGGATGTCCCGGAACCGACCATTTGACAAAGATATATATATATATATATATATATACACATTCACTTTTCTTCATTATAACACTCCGACGATGGCCAGATTCATCCCAATAACTGAATAACATAAAAGAAAATTATACAAAGTTATTTTTAATGATAAATACCTAAGAAAAACTTTTCCGGCATGTGATTCCTCGATTTCAACAGAAGCATCGTACATAACACGAATATCATCGTGAACGTCATTCAAAGAATTGCACGTGTCGAAAAATCCAATGCCCAATCTAACAAACCCGATCATTTATCTTCTCATTTCTCACAAAAATTAAAGGAGAATGCTAAATTTATCTTTAAAAATAAGCAAAATTCAAGCAGCTGTAACTTTGTTAAAAATAAACGAAATTTAAATTTTAAAAAAGGATTTTAAAGCTTGAAATTTCTACTTTCGAAAGGTTACTATTATTTTTTTGTATCTGTGAGTTTGATAATTTTTACATATAAAAAACTACGAGCTGGACGAAATAGAAAATTTTTCTCTCACTTTGTGGGCCTGTCACGTACACAAAAAAAAATCTGCGAAAATTTTCGACTTCCTAACATGAAAGCTTGAAGTTTTTCTTGCAAAATCTTTTTTTACGATGATTTTTTTAAAAGAGTTATGAGCAATTAAAGTCAAAATGCTCATTTCTTATTCAATCCACGATAACTCAGCAACAAAAAATCGTAGAAACATAAAAAAAAAAAGATTTTGTAAGGAAAACTTCAAGCTTTCATGTTAGGAAGTCGAAAATTTTCGCAGATTTTTTTTGTGCACGTGACAGGCCCACAAAGTGAGAGAAAAATTTTCTATTTCGTCCAGCTCGTAGTTTTTTATATGTAAAAATTATCAAACTCATAGAAACTAAAAAATAATAGTAACCTTTCAAAATTAGAGATTTTAAGCTTTAAAATCCTTTTTTTAAATTTAAATTTTGTTTATTTTAACAAATTATTGTAATACAGGAATAAAGATGTTTGTAAATAGCCTAATCTTCTTTACATGTGCATGTGTTTAGTAAAGAAAATTTATTTTTATATGTACAGATCCTTGTTGTTGTTGAACATACAGAAGTGTTATGTTTACATACTATTACTTACAAGGGAACGGTCGGAAGTGTCCCTACCCGATTTGGATGCGCTTTGGATATGTTGTTGAGCATCAAAAAATATTAGACTCGTATTTTTTTTTTCTGCGTATCTCGACGTTTATTGGTTGAAAAAATCCCTAAAAAATAACAACCGATTTGGATGCCCTTTGGATATGTTGTTGAGCATCAAAAAACATTAGACACGTGTTTTTTTTTAGCTGCGTATCTCGACGTTTAGGGGTTGAAACAACCTTTTTTTAGCTGCGTATCTCGACGTTTAGGGGTTGAAACAACCCCTTGAAAATAACGACCGATTTGGATATGTTATAGAGCATCAAAAAACATTAGACACGTGTTTTTTTTAGCTGCGTATCTCGACGTTTAGGGGTTGAAACAACCCCTTGAAAATAACGGATTTTATAGTTTTTAGCGAATATCTTCGAAAATATAAGGCGTAACGACAAAACATTTGTACGAAATGTTTATGGCTTTTTGTGCTCTTTACAATGGCGTAATCAGATTTTTCAAATTTGTCACATTTTTTAATTTAACCCCACCCCCACCTATTATTTTTGCCAAATATAACAAATTTTCCAACGCAAATACCATTATTAGATTTTTGGCAAGACGAGATGATATGTGGTATAGGCGTCGCGCTGTAGGTAGGTGTTGCGTTATTTCCGTTCAGTTGCGCCGTACGCTTAAAAATTTCCATTTCAACTCCGGGATGACCGAAAGCGCTGATGCAAAGGCTAGCGCAAGGCACTGACAGCGAGAGGTTAACGCTATTTCGAGAGTCCTAGACTAGCAACGGAATGTTGACTCCGACATTATAAATATCGCCGAATTGTAAGATCGGGCGGGCAGTCGCAAATCATAATCTAAACGAACACGTGCGTCACATTAACCGCTACAATAATATACTATCCCGCTTACGGCACAACAAAATCAACAACCAAATTCACGCATTTGAATATCATTTGCTTGTGTCATAATTTCGAAAAGCAAGCATTTCGGATCATAAGTCTGAAGTGTAAAGAACTGTGTTGTACGCTGTCGTTTTGTGAACATTTAAGTGTATTTTTATTGTTAACTTTTATTGGTTTCTTACGCTTGTTACTTTTTTCTTTGATATTGAATATTGAATATAATTTTTTATTCAGCTCTTACTCAATTCTTTGCCAGTCTTGCCAGTGACTATATAATCTTTTTTGTTCATAAAATGTCACGTTGTAAGCACCTACTATAGTATATTGTGCACCTAGGAGAGAAAGCAGCGTTTTTCAGACGAGTGTAATTTGCCGCTCTCGCCTTTGGCTCGGGTGGCAAACTTCACACTCGTCTGAAAAACGCTGCTTTCTCTCCTTGGTGCACAATATACTATAGTAGGTGCTTACAACGTGACATTTTATGAACAAAAAAGATTATATAGTCACTGGCAAGACTGGCAAAGAATTGAGTTAGAGCTGAATAAAAAATTATATTCAATATTCCGTTGCTAGTCTAGGACTCTCGAAATAGCGTTAACCTCTCGCTGTCAGTGCTTTGCGCTAGCCTTTGCATCAGCGCTTTCGGTCATCCCGGAGTTGAAATGGAAATTTTTAAGGGTACGGCGCAACTGAACAGAAATAACGCAACACCTACCTACAGCGCGACGCCTATACCACATATCATCTCGTCTTGCCAAAAATCTAATAATGGTATCATAATAAAAATACACATGGATGTATTTGGCATTTGACGCTCTTAAATTTGCGTTGGAAAAATTGTTATATTTGGCAAAAATAATAGGTGGGGGTGGGGTTAAATTAAAAAATGTGACAAATTTGAAAAATCTGATTACGCCATTGTAAAGAGCACAAAAAGCCATAAACATTTCGTACAAATGTTTTGTCGTTACGCCTTATATTTTCGAAGATATTCGCTAAAAACTATAAAATCCGTTATTTTCAAGGGGTTGTTTCAACCCCTAAACGTCGAGATACGCAGCTAGAAAAAACACGTGTCTAATGTTTTTTGATGCTCTATAACATATCCAAATCGGTCGTTATTTTCAAGGGGTTGTTTCAACCCCTAAACGTCGAGATACGCAGCTAAAAAAAGGTTGTTTCAACCCCTAAACGTCGAGATACGCAGCTAAAAAAAAACACGTGTCTAATGTTTTTTGATGCTCAACAACATATCCAAAGGGCATCCAAATCGGTCGTTATTTTTTAGGGATTTTTTCAACCAATAAACGTCGAGATACGCAGAAAAAAAAAATACGAGTCTAATATTTTTTGATGCTCAACAACATATCCAAAGCGCATCCAAATCGGGTAGGGACACTTCCGACCGTTCCCTTGTTAGACATACTATCACCTAAGGATATACTATACTAGTACATGCTTATAACATATTACGCTGAGTTGTATTTGTATTCTATGTCGCAAAATATATATGTTATAAACATGTACTGTTTAATGCTTATATGATCCCTAATACTACAAAAAGAAATGATATCACAACAAAATTACCTTTTTAAAAAAAAGGTAAAAAAATGGCGTTAAGTATACGCTAGCTCGAAGAAAGTGGTTATCTAAAAAAAACCGATGAGGTATCTTTGTACCTAAAAAAAACTGATGTGGTATGTTTGTACCTAAAAAAAACCGATGTGATATGTTTGTACCTCAAAAAACCGATGAGGTATCTTTGTATCTAAAAAAAAAAAAAACCGATGTTGTATGTTTGTACCTCAAAAAACATATGAGGTATCTTTGTACCTAAAAAAACCCGATGAGATATCTTTGCACCTAAGAAAAACCGATGTGGTATGTTTGTATCTCAAAAAATCGAAGTATCTCTGTACCTAAAAAAAACCGATGAGGTATTTTTATACTTCTAAAAAACCGATGTGGTATGTTTGTATTTTCACAAAAATAAATGATATCTATAAATTGCGTTAATTATTGCGTTAATTATAAAATGAATATGTATTCTTCAGAAAATAACTGTTGTATTATTTTTAAAAAATATCTTTGTATTTAAGTGTCTTCTTACACAAGTCATAATAGCTTCATTTTTATTTACAACCATTATAATATAACCAAATTCCGTTACCTAACTCAACCCAAGTGATATGTATCTTTTTAAATAAATGTTTTCTTGATTGATCTTTAAATAAATCTTTAAATTGCGTTAATCAGAAAGAGAAGATACAATTACAAAATTTTTAATCCAACACAGGAATACAAGGTATTTAAATGCAAAGATGTTAATCGCAAAGATTAAAAACTGTTAAAGAAGTAACAATAAAAAATGCAAATATTTTATTGAAATAAAAAAAAAATTTGTACAAATACTTAACGCTGCTTTTTTACTCCAGTCACAACAAAATTACCTTTTTTAAAGAAAGGTAAAAAAAGGCGCCAAGTACACGCGCAGCATGTTAACTCGAAGAAAGTGGTTATGGAGTAAAAAAGCAGCGTTAAGTATTTGATGCAAAACAGGGTTGGGTCGTGTCACGTCTCAGTATGAGCCTGACTGTTTCTATCTTTATTCCCTTCCCACCTGAAGCAGCTACGGGAGCGGATGTCCTGACACGTAGCTTTTCATAGGATGTGATAATTGTAGGTCATAAATTATAGCAGCCTGTCATCGGCGCTCGATTCTATAACATTTGCATAAGAAACTCTTCGATACAAAATTTTTTTGGAACGCAGACCTAGAAAAAATGGTCTTCGATACCATAATTATAACCTAAATAAATATCCGGTTGCAATCTTGAAAGAACCTCTTCCTGCGTTCAGCTAAAACTCTATAGTTTAAGTCACGTAAAATATGGTTTTTGTTAATTTTTTTTGTTGAACGCAGACCTAGAAAAAATAGAATAATCTCATCAAGGCACGTACGAACTTGTCCGTTCCTGTCCGTTCCACTCTCATTTCCACACTACGAGGACTCTATAGTTTGTCACGTAAAATATGATTTTTTGTTGATTTTTTTTGGAACGTAGACCTAGAAAAATGGTCTGCGGCGCAATAATTATTTATTTATTTATTTACTAGCTGGTTACTCGGGCTTCGCCCGGAGAACATATGTAATAAGACACGCAAATAGTCTCTCTCTCTCTCTCTCTCTCTGTCTCTCTCTCTCCCTCCCTCCCTCCCTCTCTCTCTCTCTCTCTCTCTCTCTCTCTTCTCCCTCTCTGTCTCTCTCTCTCCCTCTCCCTTTCCCTCTCCCTTGAGAGGAATACACTCTCCAAATTTCATGTTTCTAGGTTCAGGAGTTTAGACTGGGCGTTGATGAGTCAGTCAGTCAAGACATTTTTTTTATATATATAGATACCCTTTTCACCCCATTAGGAGTCGAATTTCTAAAAATCCCTTTTTAGTAAGTGCTTACGTCATGAGAAGAATACACCCTCCAAATTTCAAGTCTCTAGGTTCAGGGGTTTGGCCTGAGCGTTGATGAGTCAGTCAGTCAGTCAGTCAGGACAGTCGTGAAAACACATTTTACCCCTTTTCACCCCCTTAGGGGTGGAATTTCTAAAAATCCTTTCTTAGTGGGTGCTTACGTCATGAGAGGAATACACCCTCCAAATTTCAAATCTCTAGGTTCAGAGGTTTGGCCTGGACGTTGATGAGTCAGTCAGTCAGTCAGTCAGGACAGTCGTGAAAACACATTTTACCCCTTTTCACCCCCTTAGGGGTGGAATTTCTAAAAATCCCTTCTTAGTGAGTGCTTACGTCATGAGAGGAATACACCCTCCAAATTTCAAGTCTCTAGGTTCAGGGGTTTGGCCTGGGCGTTGATGAGTCAGTCAGTCAGTCAGTCAGTCAGGACAGTCGTGAAAACACATTTTACCCCTTTTCACCCCCTTAGGGGTGGAATTTCTAAAAATCCCTTCTTAGTGAGTGCTTACGTCATGAGAGGAATACACCCTCCAAATTTCAAGTCTCTAGGTTCAGGGGTTTGGCCTGGGCGTTGATGAGTCAGTCAGTCAGTCAGTCAGGACAGTCGTGAAAACACATTTTACCCCTTTTCACTCCCTTAGGGGTGGAATTTCTAAAAATCCTTTCTTAGTGGGTGCTTACGTCATGAGAGGAATACACCCTCCAAATTTCAAGTCTCTAGGTTCAGGGGTTTGGCCTGGGCGTTGATGAGTCAGTCAGTCAGTCAGTCAGTCAGTCAATCAGGACATCTTCCTTTATATTGTGACGTGACAATCGTCGCGTCCCTGGCCCGGATGGTAGCTCGGCCGAGGGAGACGTCAAGGGTGGTGCCTCCGCCCGGGGCGGGCGGGGCGTTAGCGTTAGATTTAGGTTAACGGGATTGCGAGACTTACAGGTGCGGAGCAGATGGCCAAAAGAATTGCTGTACCGACTTAAAGTCGCACCGAGGGAATCTGGGGGCGACCGGCTGGAGACGTATCGAGGACGGACGGCCGACGGACGGGTCACGCTGGGGCCCATAGCCGGTGCCGCTTAGCGCCTGTCAGAGAGAACGCTAGCCCACAACACGGAACGACGACCCGCACACGGAGGAACCGGAAAGGGGGACGCCCCGACGAAGGTCCCCGTCAAAGGGGTAACCACCCCCGGAGTTATACCACCGGTCGACGAGCCACGGCCTGTCCAGCCTGGCCGTCGAGCAACCGATCCCGGAGTCGCGACCTGGACAGTCGGACCCGGCGCCATTTTGGCACTACCGCAAGCGGGTGGAGGAAGGCGCGAGGGCGCCTTGGTCAGGCGCAACGTCACGTAGGGCGCAGCACTAGTCAAGAGGGACAGGGCGTGCAGCACCGGCGCGCAGGAGCGCAGGCGCGGGCCCAGCGTGGTCCCGCCGGGCCAGAGGGCCGTCACTGTCGTGCGAGCCATCGTTTTGTGAGGTACCACCAGCCCCGTTTCCGAGCGAAACTACTCGTTACCGGCGAACGAAGGACCAATTGTAAGGCCACTGTTCAGGCATCACAAGTAAGATCGTCGCAATACCGAGGCCCTCCCGGGAGTCGCGTTGTGCCGCGAAAATATGTGTTCGTAGTAATCATCTCGGGAGGAATACCGCGGGAGGGCCCGGTCGGGGGAAATGCGTAACAGCCCGTCTTGGGAGTTCGAGTGCGCGGCCGCCGGCAGTCAACGTGTGTAATTGTTGTGTCGTCGAGGTAACTAATTGTCGCATTTAAAGGTGTCGAGGTAACGATTCGATTCGGATTATCGTGAACGGCGAAAGGCCCTTCGCGTGATCGAGCGGTCTTTGGGCGGGGTGTTCTTCGTGCGTACCGGGCACCGTATCATCGCGGGGCCGCGTGAGCTCCGCGTGATCGCGTCGCGGCGTACGGGGCGCCTCCGCATATTGTGCATTGGGACTCGCGGAATCATAAAGATTAGCGGTCATTTCGGGACTCGCGGAATCGAGAGATTCGCGGTCAATTTCGGGACTCACGGAGTCATTGCGGTTGCGGGACTGCGAGATCGCATAAGGCGTTGGAGTAATTGTCGTATCGCGAATTGTGATCGTGTCGCGGGCCGTGCACGATTGAGGGAGGGTTCGAAGTCGTTGCCGTTTCGTAAGTTATTCGCGGTTGTTTGGCGTCGAGCCTGTATTGCGTCGAGTGTTAATTATGTTATGTCGAGGTGTAACTACGTTGCGATGTTAATGTATCGTCCTTCGCGTTAAAGCATTAGCGTCTCGCGTTAAAGCATTAGCGTCTCGCGTTAAAGTCTTCTGTCCCGCGTTCTTGTATTTCGTACGATCTTCCGCGTCCGGGTATCATATTGTGTTATTCGCATCTGGAAGCGTTTTGCCGCCTCCACGTAATGTGTGGCGGGCCGCGTTGCGACCACCATCGAACCGGTCGCGGAACCTCTCCTGTTCTTCATTAAATATATTTTCTATATCTTGTTAATTCTGGTGTGTATTGATTGCGCTGCGCTCCCTCTCCTCCTATATCGGACTCACGCCTGAGGTGATAGCGAATCAGGATTTCGTGTATCGTGGTGCGAGGAATCGCACCTGGCGCCCATATTACGTTTTGTGAAAAAGATTCGGTCGAGCTACCATCGGCTGTGAATTAATAGAGCCCTTCGGGAACGTTGGCCCTTTGATAATAGAATGACGGCGCGCTCCTTCTCGGCCGGCGAGACCGAGCGGACATCGTCGTCGTCATAATATATATAGATTTATCTATTTATCTATTTATTTATCTATTTATCTATTTAATTTTCTATTTATTAATTTATTTAATTTCTTATATATTTATTTTTTAATTTATTCCCCTCCCCCGCCACCCACCACCCCTGCCATCCACCACCCCCTGCCACCCACCCCCCTGCCACCCACCACCCCCTGCCACCCACCACCCCCTGCCACCCACCACCCCATGCCACCCACCACCCCCCTTCCCCCTCCACGCCAATGACGTCATCCCCCCACCACAAACTGGCCTAGAACCGGCTCTACCTATCTACTTTCCTTTACTCTCATTCCATCTCCATTCTTTGTTATCCTTCAATATCTTTTGATAACCTATTGTGACTCTTTTTCCTTTCTCTCTCTTCTCCCTTGCTATCATTCTTATCTCTTTTTGTATCTGTCTTTCCTCTTTGGTGAGATCGTCGTCCAGAAAACTTTCATATTTCCTCCCTAGTTCCTTTTTTTCATCATAATTTCTCTTTTGGACTTCCAGTTCTTGCATCTCAGCAATCTCATTCTATTGTTTCCATATCCTATTTCCTGTATTTCTTCAATGATTCCTTTTGTTTTGTTTATCTCATCCATCAGCTTTTCGAATTTCTCTTTCTCTCTTTCTCTCATGTGCGTGTTTGTGTGCTTGAAGCTTCTAATTAATTTACTTTTCACTTTGATCTACTGTTTTTTAGGGAAGATAGCTCCATGAGCTGCATTAGAATATCTTTTAATGACAATTCGCATATCATCCATGGGAATAAATGCATGACTTTTCTGAATATCCGGTATCACACGCACACGCACACCACAAGGAGGGTTGGAGTCTTTAAATACTGTGACGAATCACGGGGTCCTTATCCTTGGGGTATGCAAACACACACACACGCACATCCACACGCGCGCGCGCGCGCACACACACACACACACACACACACACACACACACACACACGCGCGCGCGCGCGCGCGCGCGCGCACACACAAATCCGAAAATCCGAAAACGGATTCGTAATCAGCGATCCAAAATCCCCCTGGATGCAAAGTTTCGCGGAAATTGGTTGAATTTTGGATTTTACTTCCGCCATGTTGGACCCGCTATTTTGAATTTTGAAAATCCGAAAACGGATTCGTAATCAGCAACTTAAAAAACTCCTGGATGCAAAGTTTCGCGGACATTGGTTGAATTTTGGATTTTACGTCCGCCATGTTGGATCCGCCATGTTGACTTTTAAATCTCTAGAGGATGTTATATCTCCAGTAACATTCCGAGAACATTTAAGGACGTAAATAATACTTTATATAACATTTATCAATAAATTATACCGATTTTCTGCGATTTTGCGCATTGCATCCGTCATATTACAGCAGCCATTTTGAATCACACAAGGGGCCACATGATACTTCAAAGTCTATGTTCATACCTTTCATTTAAGCTCTTATAGAAGTATTTCGGTTGAAAACTGTAGTGGGCAGCGAGTGTCCGATTTCACGTGGAATGACCCATATATATATATATATATATATATATATATATATATATATATATATATATATATTAGCACAGGAGTTTTGTTCGACCAAACTGGCAATTTTATTATTTCAAACGCTACGTTTCGACCGCAATATTCGGTCCTTCTCAAGCGTATACAACTCACAAATATTAGTTAGTTGGACATAGTTTCCAAAAAACGTCGAATCTAAAAACTAAACATCATAATTTATAGAACGCGACAAACAGAATAAGTCAAGAACATTATATAGAAACTTACATATTGGAGTGTTATTACAAGAAATGAAAACGATGTAACTACATTTTCATTATCCGTATAATCAGAGGGACAAGTCCCTGTCGTGCGATCGTGATGGTGAAATTGCGACTGACAAGAAAGGACGGAGCAATAAACAGTGGCTTCGAAATTTAACTGAAGTAAAGAGAGGGAAGTAGACGAGAAGGGGATATCACATTTCCTTTATAATATGTTCATAGAGAGCATTGAGACTCTCCGTGTCTTTTTGCATATTAATGGTGTAGTCCGATTTTTTAATAAAAACCATCTCAGCTAACTCCCTCTTTCTAATCAGTTTCTCTTTATGTACTATCTCTGGATTCTCCCAATCGAAATCATGTCCGCGGGATATTCGATGTTCACTAACTACAGAGTGTTTGCCGGCCGGTTTTCTAATATCGTTCCGGTGTTCTTTCAGGCGTGTGCAGAGATGCCTTTTTGTCTGCCCTATATATATAGCATTACAATCTTTACACTTAATCTTATATATGATTTCGGTTTGTTTCAAATCGTCGATTTTATCTTTCCCACGTTTAATTAGGCAGTTTAATTTTTTGGGAATTGTGAATAGAGGCGTAATATGGCACTTTCTCAGCGTGTGATTGATATTTTCGCTTAAACCCTTTATGTAAGGTAACGGCATACAACTCTTTAGATCAAAATCCATTTTATTGTCGGTGGAGATGTTATGTGAGGTATCACGTGTCTTTAAGAGGTGTAACCTGATTAAAATGTGTTTGTTAATAATTTGTTTTGGGAAATTATTGTTAATTAAGATGTCTTTGACTATTTTGATGTTATTGCTGTGGAATCTTTTATCAGAAAGTAGTATCGCACGGTCAACTAGGCTTGTGATGGTATTCAACTTGTATTTTAAGGGGTGGTTCGAATAAAAGTTTGTGTATCTTCCCGAGAACGTTGGTTTTCGGTACCAATTCGTTAGCAAAGTATTGCCATTTCTTATGACAGTTGTGTCGAGGAAATTAAGAAACCCATTATTTTCAATTTCATATGTAAACTTGAGTCTAGGATGATAATCATTAAAAACTTTAAGTATCAGGTCCACGTGTTTTCTCGGGACGACCGCGAAGATATCGTCCACGTATCTGACAAATACTGGGATGATGAAATTTAAAAGATTTAGGCAGTGTGTCTCTAGGTCATCCATCACGATATCAGCGGTGTCAGGGGATAGTGGGGATCCCATGGGGCTACCGAAAATGGGACTACACCATTAATATGCAAAAAGACACGGAGAGTCTCAATGCTCTCTATGAACATATTATAAAGGAAATGTGATATCCCTTTCTCGTCTACTTCCCTCTCTTTACTTCAGTTAAATTTCGAAGCCACTGTTTATTGCTCCGTCCTTTCTTGTCAGTCGCAATTTCACCATCGCGATCGCACGACAGGGACTTGTCCCTCTGATTATACGGATAATGAAAATGTAGTTACATCGTTTTCATTTCTTGTAATAACACTCCAATATGTAAGTTTCTATATAATGTTCTTGACTTATTCTGTTTGTCGCGTTCTATAAATTATGATGTTTAGTTTTTAGATTCGACGTTTTTTGAAAATTATGTCCAACTAACTAATATTTGTGAGTTGTATACGCTTGAGAAGGACCGAATATTGCGGTCGAAACGTAGCGTTTGAAATAATAAAATTGCCAGTTTGGTCGAACAAAACTCCTGTGCTAATTTTTAATTTTTTACTGGCGACTCAAGTTCTCGGTTTTGTTTTTAATATATATATATATATATATATATATATATATATATATATATAGAAGTAAAATATATAAGTAAAATGTACATACATACATACATACATACATACATACATACATGCATACATACATGCATACATACATGCATACATACATGCATACATACATGCATACATACATGCATACATACATGCATACATACATGCATACATACATGCATACATACATCCCAGCGGGGTTGCTGATCCCCAACTGGGCGCCTCCCCAGGTGGCGGATGGGGGGAACTCGCCAAAATGGAGGGTGCTGGGGAAATAAAATACCCAGGGCGGACCAAAATCAGCTAGGGGAAGAAACCCCGAAAATAAATCGAACATGGCAGGGTGTGATAAAAACAAATTACCCCAGGTGAGCACCTCCTTTTTAGAGAACAATCTCACCGCTGGTTCCGACCGAGTGGAAGCCTTGGTGGCCAGCGCTGGTCCCGTGGATTCTGGGGGGGACCACTCGCACGAGTTAAAAAACAAAAAACAAAACAACGACGAAGGGAAAGGAAGAAACACTGGGCAGCATAACCAGCAATCAGCCTTAGATGCAAGTGCTGAAATGCAGAGGACGAAAGCGTGGGACCGCTTGGAGACGCTCATCAATGAGCTTCACGAGTTTGTCAAACCGAAAGTGAATGTCCACAAGGAGATTAAAAGCAAGGTGGCCGGCATTGGAAGTGCTTTCAAGAGGCTGAAAACACTGGAAGATGCACGAGTAACACACCAACGTGCTACTTTTGTTACGCCACAAACTATGTGCACGCCAACAATATCACGTGCTCGGACTTTCGCGGAGACGACGTCGACGATAGACACAGGAACCGACGCTGATGCTGAGTCAGCCTCAACGGATAAATGTGACGTCCGCTACACCAAGCGGAAAATGAGGTCACCTGAATCGGGAAACAAAGGTCCAAAAAAGAGGAAGGAGGCAGGACCTACTCCACCCACCGCCAAAAATGTAATACAGCCCTCTGGAAAAATGACAGAGGACTGGCAGGAGGTTAAATCCCGGAAGGAAAAACAGCGAAGTACAGAGCAGCCTTTGAAGCAACCCGTGGAGCGGACTCGACAGAAGAGATCACGAAACTCAGCGACAAGGTCAAATGTGCTAATAGTTCGCCCGAATGAGAAAGAGAAGTATGCGGATATACTTCGTCGGGTCAAAGAGGGTGTCCCAAACGATCAGGTCTGTGCCTCAGTGGATAAAATTCGTAGGACGGCTACTGGCGACCTGTTAATCGTACTTACAAAGGAGAACACAGATAGAGGACAGGGCCTTCAAAAAACGATGGCCGATATTCTCAAAAACGACGCCATAGTAATCAGTAAGGGCCCGCAAGAAGAAATTGAAATTCGGGACCTCGACGAGATGACGACCAAGGCTGAGATCCTTGCAGCATTGCAGAAAGCGGCTGGGGAAGAGTCTGGAGTCGTGCTGGATGCCATCAGATCACTGCGTAAAGCTTACGGAGGCACACAGACTGCCTCAGTGACACTGGCAACATCGATAGTAGAAAAGGTCCTGGGGAAACACGGCAAAATCAGGATTGGCTGGGTTAACTGCAGAATAAGAAGAGTGGAGAGGCCAACCAAGTGCTTTAGGTGCTGGCACTACGGACATCTCTCCGCTAAATGCAAGAGTAAAGTGGACCGGTCCAAACTATGTACCAAGTGTGGACTAGAGGGCCACAAGGCCGCCACCTGTCAGAAAGAAGCTCGATGCGCGCTGTGCTTCGAAAAAGATGACACGAAGAATTGTGCCCACATAGCTGGTAGTAGCAGATGCCCAGTCTTTAAAGAGGCACTTCAGAAGGTGAAGAGTAAACGGTAATGTTAATAGTACAACTTAACCTCAACCATTGTGAGGCTGCGCACGATCTGCTCATGCAGACCGTGCGCGAACTGAAGGCAGATCTTGCAATAATCTCCGAGCCATACAGACATCTCACCACTCAACCTTGGGAAACTGATAGCACTGCTAAAGCTGTCATTTGGTCCTGTGGTGAGCGTCCTTTCCAGAGCATGATAAAGAGCACAGAAGCTGGCTATGTGGTAGCGAAACTGAACGGAATCCATTTCTACAGTTGCTATGCTCCACCCAGCCTCCCATTAGCCGAGTTCACGGATTTCCTAGATCGACTGACTGAGGATGCGAAGCAGCACTCTCCCGTGGCAATTGCAGGGGACTTCAACTCCTGGGCAGTGGACTGGGGCAGCAAGGAGACAAATGCACGAGGGGAAGCGCTACTAGAGGCCATGTCGACACTGGATGTGGTCCTGCTCAACAGTGGTAACAAACCAACGTTCGTAAGAGGTGACGCGAGTTCCACTGTGGATCTTACCTTCGTCAGCAGCAGCCTCGCTAAGGGAAACTGCTCTTGGAAGGTGTTGGACACTTACACGGCTAGTGACCACTGCGCGATAATGTGGGAAGTGTCCACTGGGAAAACTACTGGAGGGGTGTACAGGAAACTTAATACACTTAGTTGGAAGGCATCCGCCTTTGATCCTGCTGTTTTCACCGTAGCCCTGGATATTCAGCCAATCAACAATGGAAATGCTGAAAATAAGTCAGAAGAGCTGATGAAGAGGATCACGGAAGCCTGTGACGCTAGTATGCCCCGAAAACGCGGCATAAATAATCTACCATCGATGCACTGGTGGAACGACCACATTGCTACTCTCCGAAAAGAATGTCTTATAAAGAGAAGAGCATCACAGCGTGGCCGCAAGAAGTCAAACTACGAAGAACTGGAGGCAGAGTACAAAAACGCACGCCGAAGTTTACGCAAGGCCATCAGAGATAGTAAACGACAATGCTGGCGTGATCTGATCGAGGAAGTAGAAAACGACCCGTGGGGCAAACCTTATAAGGTAGTCATGACCCACCTTAAAAGGCAACCAATGCAATCGCCCACATGTCCGAAACTCCTGGAGACGATTGTGAGTACGCTTTTCCCCCAACAAAAGAAGCTTCACTACCTGACAGAACAGCATGAGATAGAAGAGATCCCACTAATCACAGAGGATGAGCTAATGGAAGCGTGTAATAGAGTTGGGAATACGAAAGCTCCTGGCTTGGATGGAATCCCAAACATCGCATTGAAGGCAGCTATCAAAACAGCACCTGCACTATTTTTAGAGGTATATAACACATGCCTTAAAGAAGGTATCTTTCCCCGGAAATGAAAGCAACAGAAACTGGTACTGCTTCCTAAGGGGAAAAAGCCACCGGATGAACCAACATCTTACCGTCCACTCTGCATGTTGGATACAGCTGGAAAAATACTAGAACGTATTATTCACAGAAGAATTGAAGCAGCAGTCGAGCCGCTGCTCGCCAGCAACCAATATGGCTTTCGTAAAGGTCGCTCCACGCTGGATGCAATCGATCTTGTCGTCGGCACAGCGAAGGAGGCGATTGCCGGGACCAGATGGAAAAGAGGCACGAAGAAGTACTGCTTGGTGGTGACACTAGACATCAAAAATGCCTTTAATTCTGCCAAGTGGCACTGTATTATGAGAGCCCTCACCGAAATGGGTGTACCTGAAATACCTGCGAAGGATGGTTGCAAGCTACTTCAGAGATAGGATCTTAAAATACGACATTAAGATTGGCCCGAAAGAGCATAGAGTCACTGGAGGAGTACCTCAGGGATCGGTTCTGGGCCCTCTCCTCTGGAATATCATGTACGATGGGTTGCTGAAACTAGCATTGCCAAGAGAAGCTAAACTCGTGGCATATGCGGATGATGTTGCTATTGTGATTGTCGCGAAACATTTAGAAGAGATAAACTATGTCTTTGACACCACCTTCGAGAAGATCAGCCAGTGGATGGACTCAGTTGGCCTGAAGCTGGCAGAACACAAGACCGAGGCAGTGCTTATCACTAGTAGGAAGCAACTAGAGACAGTCACACTGCAAGTTGGAGAGCATGAAATAACATCCCAGCCGTTTATTCGGTACCTAGGAGTAATGATTGATGCCCGACTTAGATTCAAACAGCAGGCAGAACTTGTAGGTGCTAAAGCGTCAGTAGTCGGAACGACCCTATTACGGCTAATGCCTAACATAGGAGGGCCGAAGCAGAAGAAGAGAGCATTACTTTCTTCAGTGATCACGTCGGTGCTCACATATGGAATTTCCGTTTGGGGTGATGCACTTAAAACACAAGAATCACGACGAAAAATCGCGCCAGTATATAGGCTGAGTGCCCTGAGAGTCGCCAGTGCTTTCCGCACCGTGTCTGTGGACGCAGTGTGTGTCATTGCCGGAATGCCACCTATTGAAGTACTAGCAGAAGAAAGAAGAGCACTCTACCGTCGAAAGGGATCAACTCCAATGAGCCCGGTAGAGCTCAGAGCTGAAGAACGATCGAGAAGCATACAACGATGGCAAGAAACGTGGGATATCACAACAAATGGCAGGTGGACGTACCGCCTTATTCCGCAAATAGATGTTTGGCTAAACCGCGAACATGGTGAAGTTAACTACTATCTCACACAGATGATATCAGGACATGGGTGCTTCCGAGCGTATCTGCATCGATTTAAATTAGATGTTTCTCCAGAATGCCCGTCCTGCCCCGGAGTGAGTGAGGATGTGGAGCACGTGTTTTTTGCGTGCCCTCGTTTTAACCTGTTACGCAGTGCTTGGGAAGCTGCCGTTCATTTAGAAATTCGGCCAGAGTCTCTAGTTGGGGCTATGCTCTCATCAAAGGAAGCATGGGAGGCGACAAGTACTTTCGCAACGGAGGTTCTCCAAGAGCTCCGCCGTTTAGAAAGAGAACGTGCGAAAAATCGAAACACTTGAAGAAAGGAAGATGTGACTTCGACAACTAGGTGGAATGAAGCCTTGACTTCGACATATAGAAGATAGAGCAATAGCTAGTTCCTCCCCCCGTGAAGTAATGCCTAACGGTGGTACCGCGGGGGAAACAGAGACTGATGACAGAGGAGGTTTTTTAGTCGGTAGAGGAGATCCGAGTCCGACATACCCAGGCACAACACCAAGTCCTGATGATACGTAAGAGTATTTTTCCGACCTCTAAAAAAAAAAAAAAAAAAAAAAAAACATGCATACATACATGCATACATACATGCATACATACATGCATACATACATGCATACATACATGCATACATACATGCATACATACATGCATACATACATGCATACATACATGCATACATACATGCATACATACATGCATACATACATGCATACATACATGCATACATACATGCATACATACATGCATACACCTGCGGCAGAGGAGAAACTGCTACCAGGCGCGTCTCCATGAGAATTGGAGAACGCTCGCTGTCCTTGGATGACACTAAGAGACTAAGTCTCTCAGTTGATAAGGTACAGAGGGTAGGAGTTAAATAAAATACGCTCCCGTGAAACAAACTCCCCTATAAAGGGTTCGGTCACTCCATCTGACCGTGCAAGATGATCGTTCCCTGCTGTAACTCACTGGGAGTGTCCGGAACCCGTGTCGATTATTTCCGACGATGCGGGCTACGGCTGATGTGAGCTTGCTCTGCCGAGGTGTAAGTTGCAGCAGTGGATCAGGAGCCAGTCACCTCGGGCCTTGATCAGGAAGTACGCAGTGAGTGATAGATATCGGATCTTCACCGCCCCGAGCGAGTCTAGTCCGTCCGTGTATTCCGGGACTGGCTAAGTGTCGACTAGGCCTCAGAGGACTGGGGTAGGAGTACTATCTCCGAGGGTACACCCGTTCCTAGTTATGACAACCCGCTCCACTCCGTACGATGCGCTGGTAAAACAAAAACAAAAGCATGGAGAAGAATCAGGAAATAAACAAGAGTTTTAGTGGGCCTCACGCCCAAGAAGCAGCAATTACAGCAAGCGCTGAAATGAAGAGAACGCAGGCGCTGGAACGCCTTGAAAAGCTGACCAGCGAATTGCATGAGTTTGTCAAATCGAAGGTCAACATCCATAAGGAGATAAAGACCAAGACAACCAGTGTAGTTAACGCCCTTCAAAGGTTTAAAACACTGGATGAAGAATGGCAGTCATCTCGACGACTCACTCCCCGTGTTACTCCGGAGAAAAGCAGTCAACCTACTGCTGAGACGGAAGAAGCAATGGACACCGGAGTCGATGGTGACAATGAATCTGTCGCTGGAGACAAAAGCGAAACTGGCACCAAGTCTAATAAGAGAAAGTACCGAACCTCTCCGGACCCAACGGTCAGCCAAGTCACGAAGAGGAAGAACTTGAAGAGGAGCCCACTGCAAAGGGCAACAGTGCAGAGCGGCGAACATAAAAAGACGACTGCTTGGCAGATAGTTCAGTCCAAGAAAGAACTGAAGAAGCAAAGAAAGGAGCAGCTCCCAAAGCAGCCGTCAACGGGACCCCGACCTGAACCCAAGCGAAAGAAACCGCGTAAATAGATCAGACCGGATGCTCTTATTATCCGACCAGCCCAGAAGGAGAAATACGCTGACATCTTGCGGCGAATAAAGACGGACGTCCATGATGACCAGGCCCGCTCGTCTGTAGAAAAGATCCTTAAGACCAAGAGCGGTGACATGCTCATCACCCTTTCGAAGAAGAGCACTGACAAAGGTCAAGCATTGCAGAAGGCCATTGCGGGCATCCTCAAAGAGGACGCTGAAGTAATCTGCAAAGGACCGCAAGAAGTCATCGAGATACGAGACGTGGATGACACGACAACGAAAGAAGACATCCAGACCGCTCTACGAAAAGAAGCTGGGGGAAACTGTGAGATACCACCGGAGGCAATCAAGATCCGTAAGGCCTACAGAGGTACTCAGACTGCTACAGTGACTCTACCAGCGGTTGTAGCTCAGACACTGCTAGGAAGAAACGGCAAAATAAGGATCGGTTGGGTCAACTGCCGAATAAGAGCAACAAAGAGACCGATCCAATGCTTCAAATGCTGGAACTTTGGACATTTTGGTTCCCAGTGTAAAAGTGAAGTGAACCGGTCTAATCTGTGCATCAGATGCGGGCAAGAAGGGCACAAGATCGCTGACTGTAAAAACCCAGCTAAATGCGTACTGTGCATTGAACGTCACGGCGCAGAGAAGGCTGCCCACCATGCAGGCACTCACAGATGCCCGGCCTTCCAAGAAGCGCTTCAGAAGATAACGAACACAAGAACATGAAGATATTACAGCTCAACCTCAATCATTGTGAGGCTGCGCACGACCTGCTCATGCAGACCGCGCGCGAACTTGAGCTAGACCTAGTACTAATAGCAGAGCCATACAAACACCTGAATACCCAACCTTGGGAATCGGACAGCACCACCAAAGCTGTCATCTGGTCTTGTGGCAAATCTCCTTTCCAGGACGCAATAAATAATAGAGAAGCTGGATTTATAGCAGCATGGGTAGACGGTATACGTTTCTACAGTTGCTATGCACCGCCAAGTCTCTCTACTGAGCAATTCGCAGATTTCCTTGATCGGCTAATCGAGGATGCAAGACAATATTACCCCGTAGCAATAGCCGGTGACTTCAACTCCTGGGCGATAGACTGGGGTAGCAAGTTCACTAATCCACGGGGAAAGGCACTACTCGAGGCAATGGCCACACTAGATGTTGTCCTCCTTAACACCGGTGAGACACCAACATATTCAAAAGGAGAGGCAAGCTCAATAGTGGATCTTACGTTCGTCAGCAGCAGTCTAACTAGAGGAAGCTTTTCTTGGGAAGTGATGAACACCTATACAGCCAGCGACCACAGCGCAATACTGTGGGAAATATCGACTGGTCAGAACTCTAGAAGAGCAAACAGACGATTTAGTGCAATTGGATGGAAGATAAAATCCTTTGACCCAACTGTTTTGATAGCAGCTTTAGACAGCGACCAGTTTATCGCAGGAAGTGCAGAAGAGAAAACGAAGGAACTAATAAAGAGAGTGACCCAGGCTTGCGACGCCTGTATGCCCCGGAAACGTGGCATAAATCGAAGACCCTCGGTGCACTGGTGGAACGATCACATTAGCGCCCTTCGTACAGAGTGTCTTAGGAAAAGAAGAATATCACAGCGTGGCTTCCGTCGACCTAACTCTGCAGAGCTGGTGGCAGAGTACAAAAAGGCCCGCCTGGAACTGAATAAAGCCATCAAAGATAGCAAAAAACGCTGCTGGAAGGAGCTCGTCGAAGAGGTAGATAAGGATCCATGGGGCAGACCGTACAAGGTGGTCATGACCCACCTGAAGAGCCAGCCAATGCCGTCACCTACGTGTCCACAGCTTCTAGAGAGGATCGTAACTACGCTGTTCCCTCGACAATGTGAAGTCACATATCGACATGAGCAGACTAATCCTGAAGACATCCCAACTGTTACGCAAGATGAGTTGATGGAGGCATGTAACCGTGTAGGGAATAATAAGGCGCCGGGATTGGATGGAATCCCAAATATTGCTTTAAAAACATCTATCAAAGCAGCGCCGGCATTATTCTTAGAGGCCTACAATACGTGTCTCAAAGAAGGAATCTTTCCTAAAAGGTGGAAGCAGCAAAGACTTGTACTGCTCCCTAAAGGAAGGAAGCCGCCGGATGAGCCATCATCTTACCGTCCACTCTGTATGCTGGACACGGCAGGTAAGATATTCGAACGTATAATCCACCAAAGGATAGAAGCAGTAGTCGACCCACTTCTAGCAGACAACCAGTATGGTTTCCGAAAAGGAAGATCAACCCTAGATGCAATTAACCTGGTTGTTAGTACGGCCAAGGATGCAATTGCAGGGAAAAAGTGGAAGGGCGGAAAGAAGAAATACTGCTTAGTGGCCACTCTAGACATTAAGAATGCTTTCAACTCTGCCAACTGGGACTGCATTATGCGAGCCCTTGAAGAAATGAACGTACCAGAATACCTCCGTAAAATTGTAGCGAGCTACTTTACGGACAGGGTCCTTAAATATGACACGAAAAACGGCCCAGAAGAGTACGCAATCACCGGAGGAGTACCACAAGGCTCAGTCTTGGGTCCCTTACTGTGGAACATCATGTACGATGGCCTCTTGAGAATAGCCCTGCCAACAGAAGTCAAACTTGTGGCATATGCTGATGATGTAGCAGTAGTGATCGTCGCGAAGCATCTTGAAGAGATAAACCTGGCTTTTGACATCACATTCAGAAGAATTAACATGTGGATGAATACGGTGAACTTGCAACTAGCTCAACATAAAACCGAAGCAGTGCTGGTCACAAGCAGAAAGCAAATTGAAACGATCAAGCTAAATGTTGGAGAGCACGAAATAGAATCACAACCATTTATACGATATTTGGGAGTGATGATTGATGCCCGACTTAATTTCAAGCAGCAGGTCGAACACGTCAGTACCAAAGCGTCAGCAGTGAGAGCTAGCCTCGCACGACTGATGCCCAACGTCGGAGGCCCAAAGCAGAGCAGAAGACTACTTCTATCATCTGTAGTCACATCAGTGCTCACATATGGCATATCCATTTGGGCCGACGCACTAGACATACAGGAAACATGGAGAAAAGCGGGTCCAATTTATCGACAGAGCGCTCTGAGAGTAGCCAGCGCCTTCCGCACAATATCAGAGGAAGCAGTGTGTGTCATTTCCGGAACTCTGCCTCTCAGAGTTCTAGCGGAGGAAAGACGGGCCCTCTATGATCGAAAGAGGTCAACTACCACACTAAGCGCTGAGGAGATTAGAACAGAAGAACGGCAGAACAGCATAAGCCGATGGCAACTCCAGTGGGATGCCGCAGAGAAGGGAAGATGGACACACCGTCTGATACCAAGAATTGACGTTTGGCTGAACCGGAGGCATGGCGAGGTCAACTACTACCTTACGCAGATGTTGTCAGGACATGGCTGTTTCCGAGAGTATCTACATCGCTTCAAGCACGATAATTCTCCGGAGTGCCCATCCTGCCCAGGAGTTACTGAAGATGCAGAGCACGTTTTCTTTGTATGTCCTCGTTTCAATTCACAGCGTAATGAATTGGAGAACATCTTGAATCAGAGAATCCAACCAGAGACATGGATAGATGCAATGTTGTCAACTCAAGCTGCCTGGAACGCCACAAGCACCTTCGTCACAGAAGTCCTTATAGAGCAGCGTTCAACGGAGAGGAAGAGAGCTAAAGAGAGCAACTAGAAGAAACGATGAAGTCATCTTAGCCACCAGAGGGAAGAGCAGTAGCTAGATCCTCCCCTCACGAAGTAATGCCTAACGGCGGTTTCCGTGAGGATCAGAGGCCAGAGTTAAGGGGAAGTTTTAGTCGGTATTAGCATTGACAAGTCACCAGTCAATGTTCGAGTCCGACATATCCGGGCAAAACACCTAAGCCTGGAATGCGTAAATGCATTTTCTTTCACAACCCCTATAAAAAAAAAAAAAAAAACATACATGCATACATACATGCATACATACATGCATACATACATGCATACATACATGCATACATACATGCATACATACATGCATACATACATGCATACATACATGCATACATACATGCATACATACATGCATACATACATGCATACATACATGCATACATACATGCATACATACATGCATACATACATGCATACATACATACATACATATTATATAGGCGCTGTAATTATGTATACGTATGTGTATGTGTACATTGGTGCGTCCGTGCTGAGACGCCCGTTACATCGCGACGAGTCGCGAGATTCTCAATTGTGGAGCCTCGGTCCTTTCTCGAGCGGACGCGACGGCAGGGATGCCAGATTTGCGTAGCAGAAACGCAAATCTGGCATCCCTGCGCGACGGCCCGAGGCTCCAGAACAATTGAGAATCTTTGGTAAATCAATAATGATCGATAACAGCTATTCATGAAAAACGCGGTTTAGAACCGGAATTAGAAATGTCGGTATTATCGACATTTTTAGTTCTGCTTGAGTGGCGTTGTTTTCGCGTTCGAGTTCGCCTGTCACTGCAGGATCCCCTTAAGTATATTTATTTGTATTTTTACAATGTCTGATTAATACTATTATCTATTTCATTATTTTCAGTCATATTGCGGAGCAAACAACATAAAATAGACCATCGTTTTGATAATTGTACAAAAGACGATGGGGATGGTGGTGGGATTTTTATTTTATTATAATAAAATAGACCATCAAACTTTAAAAACTAAACGCCAATACGGTCCGCGCTTGATGTAAGTAGCCTAATAATTGATATCTCTATGTAGAACATATGCATTCTGCATATGTATTTTTCAAAATTAAGCTGTGTTCCAAGTCTGGCAAACCAAGCTGCCGCACAGCTACGATAATTTGGAAAAATACATATGCGGAATAGATATGTTCTAAATAGAGATATCAATTAGTTAGGCTACTTACATCAAGCGCGGACCGTATTGGCGTTTAGTTCTTAAGACGATGGGGATGGTGGTTAGATTTTCATTTTATTATAATAAAATAGACCATTGTTTTCATATTGTTAAGTTGTAATTACAAAAGACGATGGGGGTGGTGGTGGGATTTTTATTATAATAAAATAGACCATCGTTTTCATATTTTTAAATTATATAAAATAGACCATCAAATTTTAATTTTAAAAACTAAACGCCAATACGGTCCGCGCTTCATGTAAGCAGCCTAATTGATATCTCTATGTAGAACATATGCATTCTGCATATGTATTTTTCAAAATTAAGCTGTTTTAAGTCTGGCAAACCAAGTTGCCGCACAGCTACGATAATTTGGAAAAATACATATGCGGAATGCATATTAATTTATATAGAAATATCAATTAGTTAGGCTACTTACATTAAGCGCGGATCGTATTGGCGTTTAGTTTTTAAAATTAAATTTTGATGGTCTATTTTATATAATTTAAAAATATTAGTTCTTGAGACGATAGGGATGGTGGTGGGATTTTCATTTTATTATAATAAAATAGACCATCGTTTTTATATCGTTAAGTTGTAATTACAAAAGACGATGGGGGTGGTGGTGGGATTTTTATTATAATAAAATATACCATCGTTTTCATATTTTTAAATTATAATTACAAAAGACGATGGGGGTGGTGGTGGGATTTTTATTTTAATACAAATAAATACTACTAAAGTCATTTTTACGTGCATGCGTGCGCGCGCGCGCGCGCGCGTGTGTGTGTGTGTGTGTGTGTGTGTGTGTCTCTTTCTCTCTTTTGTGCGTGTATGTATGTGTATATAAAATCAAGTATATTGTTTGATTACGCTGAATTGTATTTGTATTCTATGTCGCAAAATATATATGTTATAAACATGTACTGTTTAATGCTTATATGATCCCTAATACTACAAAAAGAAATGATATCACAACAAAATTACCTTTTTAAAAAAAAGGTAAAAAAAAGGCGTTAAGTATACGGCGCGCAGCATGTTAGCTCGAAGAAAGTGGTTATCTCAAAAAAACCGATAAGGTATCTTTGTACCTAAAAAAAACTGATGTGGTATGTTTGTACCTAAAAAAAAAAAACCGATGTGGTATGTTTGTATCTCAAAAAATCGAAGTATCTTTGTATACCTAAAAAAAACCGATGAGGTATTTTAATACTTCTAAAAAACCGATGTGGTATGTTTGTATTTTCACAAAAATAAATGATATCTATAAATTGCGTTAATTATAATCTCAAAAAATCGAAGTATCTGTGTATACCTAAAAAAAAACTGATGAGGTACTTTTATACTTCTAAAAAATCGATGTGGTATGTTTGTATTTTCGCAAAAATAAATGATATCTATAAATTGCGCCAAGTAAAAAATAAATATATATTCCTCGGAAAATAACTGTTGTATTATTTTTAAAAAATATCTTTGTATTTAAGTGTCTTCTTACACAAGTCATAATAGCTTCATTTTTCCTTACAGACATTATAATGTAACCAAATTCCGTTACCTAACTCAACCCAAGTGATATGTATCATTTTAAATAAATGTTTTCTTGATTGATCTTTAAATAAATCTTTAAATTGCGTTAATCAGAAAGAGAACATACAATTATAAAATTTTTAATCCAACACAGGAATACAAGGTATTTAAATGCAAAGATGTTAATCGCGAAGATTAAAAACTGTTAAAGAAGTAACAAAAAAAAATTCAAATATTTTATTGAAATAAAAAAAATTTCGTACAAAAACTTGACGCTGCTTTTTTACTCCAGTCACAACAAAATTACCTTTTTTAAAAAAAGGTGCCAAGTACACGTGCAGCATGTTAGCTCGAAGAAAGTGGTTATGGAGTAAAAAAGCAGCGTCAAGTTTTTGTACGAATTATATGTATTCGGCATTCTTTGATAATCGGGATTCGATGCTGGCGTTGGTGCTACTACTGCTGCTGGTGTTAACGCTGGCGCCGAGGTTGACGTTGACGCTGACGATGGTGGCCATGGCGATGCCCGCGACGGCGCCAGGGGTTCTGCCGGCGCCGAGGCTTACGTTGACGTTGACGATGACGATGGTGGCCATGCCGATGCCGCCGACGGCGCCAGGACTGCTGCCGGCGAAGCTGGTGTTGACGATGGTGGCCATGGCGATGTTGACGACGGCGCCGGGGCTTCTGCCAGCGCTAGCGCCGGCGCCGCCGCCGGGGCTGGTGTTGATGTCGATGTTCGCGCCGCTGCTGTCGACATTGTTGTCGTCGCACCCAAGCTTTTT